>VZTL01043134.1:25820-52091 GCA_013400535.1 Scopus umbretta
CTCATGCTCCCCTCCCCCCCATCTCACATGCACAAAAATTAAATTCCGTTCCTTAGGCAATTGTATTTCAGCAGGAAATTCTTGGACATTTACCTATCCATTTGCTTTTGGGTCCAGGCCAGTCCATTTTCAAGTACTGTCCCATTTACAGTACAAACTATCTGAAGTTCCTGTATTTGCCAAGATGTTTCACTTCCACGAATTCTGTTATGTATGAACTTTCACATCTCTCTTCTAATTCCAATCCACTGTTCTTCCAAAGATGTAAATATAATTTCTACTGGTTTGCTTTAGGTTTTTTACCTCCTTGCTCTCCCACTCTCAATTATTCTAAGCATTGGTATCAACAGTCTCACCATAACTGAATCAAATGGAACAACTATCCCAAAACACAGCAAGTTAATTTTCTTTTGTCTTACTGCATATAGCTCTAACTTACAGCATCTGAATACTTCTTAAAAGTTACTCCAAAGACAGAAAAGGCTGGGGCATTTGTATGCTCTCCAGTCTGATTGCACAGTACAGATTCAATAGCTGGAGGTACTGGAGGGAGAAGATAGTGACAAGCTTTTTTTTTTTTTTTTTCTTCCCCTCCCCTCTTTTAAACCATTTCTACCCAAACCCCCATAACACTCTAATGTAACACATAACTCTCCAACCCCCTTCCTTCCAGGGAAAACAGAGCCTGTGACCTAGGAACTCTATGCATTTTTATGTTGAAACATAAAAACATTGCAACAAGCTGAACTGTAGATTGCTGCTCTTTGTTACTTTGGTGTCAGTTTTGTTTAACATGGAATTATTTCATTTTAGAACTTTGTGCTACCACAGTCACAGTGTACTTGTGAGAGTAATGAATGAAAATCACTGGTGCCAAAACCAGCCACTTTGCTCCCTTCATTAAAACCACCGTGTTCTCCTCCTTTGCTAGGATTTGCAAGTGCTGTTGTGCAGCACTAGGGAGGCGGCAAATTTGGAGCACAACTGCTGAATAATTACTTGGGCTCAGGTTAGGCATGCCATTTTATTCGCATGAGTGCTCTTTGTGGAACAAGAATGAGGTTTCCAGTTAGACTCCCAGACAGAATTTGAGAAGAAGGGAAAACATCAAGTCGTTGGAGGACTGATTGGCTAACTTTTTCAGAATCTAAAAATGAGAAATAACAGCAGATCACTGAAAATTAAAAAGCTTGTATCAAACTAGTAAGAGAAACAGGTGCATCATCATTTCATTCATCTACTGACTCTCCTTATTTGCCTGAAATAAAATAATATAAAAAAAATAAAATAGTAACACCACCACCATCCTTTAGGATTCTATCCATTTGTGGTGTTCTTAAAAAACATCTACTTTTCCTCGCATGGTTTTTCAGATGCTTGCTGCCCATAGCACTTACTTTGACCCATCACAAAAAAGCCAGCAATATGCATTTAGTTAAGAAAAGAGCATTAACAGCTTCATTTTTCAGTGTTAGTGCAGCTACACAAAGAATACCATAAAGATTTTTTCTATACTTATAGACAGTTGAGTTGGTCCTCTTTTGACACAGAGAGATAGTTATGTGATTTCTAGAGATGCCATCACATTCTAGCTTTATACTTTATATAAACCAGCTCACTGTTAAAAATGCATGCTTTTCCAAATGCCCTAGTAGGTAGAAAAATTACTGTGCCTTAAAGATTAGGGAAGATGCAGTGATCCAGATTTAAGGTCATTTGAACAAAAGGATCTCTGGAGACAGCAGCACGCTACAACATCCGGAACTTACCAGAATCCCATGATCTGAGACTCAGACTTTCACATTTACAATATTAATTCAACCTACTTTAGGTCTAAGTTTCTTGAATGGCAACTGTGCCTTATTTTCACTCTGAGTTGTACTTGGGTTTAAAGATTAATCTACTACGTAGCTCCTAAGCCTAAATTTGCCATAGAAAGCAACTTGCACAGCAGGACTGGGGCTACGCTGCAAGGCAGCGTGTGTGCAGGCAGCCATCCGCCCAAAGCAGCAGCTGTCTCCTGGTGATCTTCTGTGGCCACAGAACGCCTCCTCTACTCCAGCTGCACTTCTGCAAGTGGATGTTGTGCACAGAAACTCTGTCCTGTAAGCTCTGACCTAACAACATCTCGATTTCTTACTTCAACAGCCAGTATTCTGAAGCAGTCCAAAGTCCACATGCTTACTTTGATCACGTTTATGAAAGCTATAACAACCATTACATTGAAGGGAAGGTCAGAGACTGTTGTAAGCAATGCATATACTTTCATTAATACAAGGAGTATGCTCAATGAATATCCACAATGAAAATAAATACAACTTAAAAAAGAAAACACAAAAACAAAAAAAAAAAAGTGGCAAGTCCATATCAGCATTACTAAAAGAGAGTTGTTTCCTAAAATTCGGCTTCTGTGCCAAAGCAGAGAGCCTTTTTATAAGTTTGGTTTTGACTAACAGGATGCCAGGAGATTTGCCATTCAAAACACTTGTGTATTTATAATCACTAATGTTGCATCAGAAAAGTTTCACTTTCTACAATAATTCAGCCAGTCTACAAGACTCACACACATCAATTCCAGCCTTCAGCACTGCAGCTCCATCTCCTCAGCTGAAGAGTTTAGACATCAGAATAAAAATGCAGTCACAGCATAACAGTCACTGCAAGCTGCAGCTAAAGTCCTTTCTTACCGTGTTACAAGGGCTGAGAGCAAAGGAGTTCACAAACCACAACATACATTTTAGAAATTACGGTCTTAATGAAGCAGCACTTCTGTAGACTGTGGAATTGGGAATTGTCACGCATATCCTGGCCTTGCTCCACTCCACCCTCTTGCTTTATATATTATGCATATGCACTACTACACCAGAGATAAAACAAGTGGGATAACTTGGGCACACTTGGTTAAGGAATGAAGCATGTCTCAACACAGCTCTAAACTAAAGCAACGATTTTTGAATTCACAAATGACTTTGCAAACAGAGCTTTATTAAGAGTATTTTTCTAGAAAGCTGGTATTCTCCAGACAGAGCTGGCAAATGAGAGAGTAGTACTCCTACAGAGAACAGTATCTGAATCCATCCCTCAGCTGTTCTCTGCTCCAGAGAGTTACAAACGAGCAAGTAGGGCATTTGTGCTTCTTCCCAACTGCTACCACCAGCAGTGCGCTCCCCAGATTCAGTTCCTCATCTTGCCTCTAACTCTGGACCTCCCTGCATCCCAGCTGAAGATGGGCAGGGCCCTGGAAAAAAGCAGAACCAGTTGCCCGGTGGCATTTCAGTACTTCAAACAAACTTTCTCTGCCCATCACTTTCCCCTCCACCATTCAAGAGGTATTTTACTGCACCCCTTTGCTCTCATGCCTTCCTCAAAAATAATGTAAGAAATTAACTTCCTAAAAGTGTTAACTCTTTATGTAATAGATTTCAGAGGCTTAGGGAGGAGTACACTTGATGTGCTGGAAGTGTACAAAAGGCTTTCAGTTAATTTTAACTCTGCATCAAAGCTCTTTTTGGAAAGTCTTGGTCAGATGTTTCTGTATTACATAGTATTCTAATAAAAAAAAAAAAAAAAGTTGCCCAAAAGTGACAGCCTGCCTTATGGAAGATATATTTGTTCTAGTTACTACATGTTTTTGCACACGGAAGTAAATGGCAGACAATCCTGAAGTATTTCACTTCACAAGTCACAGCATACTTTGATCTTTGATTTTCTAGATACAGACTTTTCAAGCAAAGCCTTCAAATATTAAACAGCACTAATTCCTGAAATTTTCTTGGATCTATTGCCTTCCTAACAAGGGTGTATTCCCCGAGGAAACGGACAGGAGTGACTTAAGCTCCAGCAGTGCAAGCAAAGCTGTAACTAATTTTTGCTGCATTTTTTGTTACAAATCCAGTTCACAGAGGCATTTTATTTTGGCCTCAAGAATACAAATTCCATTTATGCATTTCCTTCCTTTTTCTGTCATAAAGAAGCATTTACCTGCATGAGTTGCATCTACTGGAAACATCACCTGGAGCAAGGTTTCCCTTAGCAGGGACTGCTATTGTTTCTTTCACAGAAGCACGAATCTCTAACAAAAACTGTCATGTCGGATGACTGTGTGCGCCTCTCGACAGCTTTCTGCACGCACCCCCTGTGCCAGTGAAATGGTAAGCAGCCTGCCTTTCCTACTGCCAGCCACCAGCTTTTCAGCTCAATACAAATTGTCTGAGGGAGGCCAGCACAATGTGCTCCCCCAGAGTGTCATGCTTCATTTTGTTCTTTTTCATGTTAAAGTGTCCAACAAAGAAAAATAGCTCTGACGGGGGGTTTCTCTCGGCTCTTTACACAAGGAAAAAACATCATTGAGGAACTACAAGAGAGCAAAAGATCAGCATGGTAGTGCCTTTGCCACAACTGACCTTGCAGAATAGTTTGAAGAAGAACAACAAATTTTAATTGTCTGGGAAAAGAGATCTTTTAAGAAGGACTTACTGGACTTGGTAAGAAGACCTGTGCTGCCAGAAGCAGAGCCTGGCAAGCGGCATTTTCTCGTTTCACCTCCCATTAAGGTCTCATGTCCAGCCAGAGAAGGCAGCAGTGGCTGCTCCTTAGGAGATCAGCACTCAAACGCAGCTCCAGGAAGCCCGCAGACAGCCCAGCATTTCATAGGATGTTTCCCCCCCTGTTCATGGTGTCCCATTTGCCTGCCTCGAGGCCACTTCATGTTTCTGCTTTTCAGTTGCTCAGCATGCAAAACTCTCCCTTTCACACCGGAGTCCTGCTACCACTCTACCCCACGGTGTTCCTGAAACTATTTTGGCTGCTCAATCAATTTCACCAAGTACCAAAAATGCTGGGTGCCAGAAAATGTTGCCCTTTTTCCGCACCGATCAGGAACTGGTGGAGCCGGCATCACCCCTGGTGAAGGGGGAGTCCTGAGGCCGGCCCCTCTGCTGGTGGGAGGGAGGTAACAGGCATCAGATGGGGTCAGTATCACCTCCAAATCACTCCCTCCCCACTGGGGCAACTGCAGAGAGCCTGCCATGCTAGCGAGGAGCACAACCAAGTGTTTGGCCGGTGAGAGGTGAGTGTCCAGCAGCCAGGCCTCTGCAGGCACCGCCACCCTGGTGAGACTGCGGCCCTCGGCATCAGGGCAGCACACACCTCCCAGAACAGGGAGAGCATCTCTATCACCGTGTAGTTCGAGGGTATGCGGCCAAACCCCGTTTGCCCAAAGAGAGCAAGCATGGGTCCCCACAATGTCTTGGTTTCTTCCACTGCCTTTGCCCACCTCGCGCTGGGAGGCAAAGTGTCTCACAACATGTCAGGAAGGCAAGTGTGCTGGTGTGTGAACAGCATTCTGGACGGACTGTCTGTCACTGCAGGAAAGACTGTTCTGTTACAGCAACCTGTGGGGTACATCCACTGTCACCAGCCATGAGCAACCATATGTGGCACACTCCTCAGCAGTCACAAAAAAAAATTAATGAAAGCCACTCATGGACTTGGTAGCCTGTCCAGAAAATGTGGTGGCACCTGAATTTGCATCTGCAGAGCAACAGTCGTGTGTCAAAGTCTCCCTTTCCTCATAGGTCAGGGGTTTCTCGCATATTGACAGCGAAAGCCGCTTTGGCCTCACAGTTTCCTCATGGCTGAACGTCAACAATGTGCTGGAAGGAAAACGAGCTTTAGAAAAGAAAAAGAAAACCAACAACAACAAAAAAGGATTGCCAGAAGTGGAAAAGTGCTAGGTCACCACATAAAGACAGCTCCCTTCGTATTTCCTAGAGTGACACCAGTGAAATTTCGCTAGCAATTAGTGAGTTTGCACAGGTGTTACTCCATGTGTAACCATAAGACTTGGCTGGCTGGCAGAAACATCACCGAAGTGATAGCGTGTTGGTGGAAACAGAGAAAGAGAGCAGAGCTCAGCTGCCACAGCGCACAGTAACTACTGCAGGGTTGGCAGTCAGAAATCAGCTTGTAGGCTTGACACGGAAATCTGTCAAATGGAACACCGAATCCTCAAAAATCTTCCCATCTGAAACCATACAATCACACCCAAAGAGTCAGAAAAGCTTCTGAATTACTTTTCATTATCTTGGCAACAACAACAGACACATCAGTGAGCCTTAGCTCTTTTATAACACTTCTCAGGCTTAAATTCATTGTCATTCTCAATGCACTCACTAGGTGCAACTTAAGATACTTATTGCTCTTTTTGAAAGCTTTCTCAAAGCTTGGAAATAAAAAAGAAAAACACCCTTCAGCATCAGAGAAAGTTTATCTCGAGCTTTGTCTCAAAGAACATTTGAGTAAACAAGCTGAAATCCTGACAGGTGTGTGGGTTCAGGCTTCCACTAGGTAGTGAGCAGGGTAAGTACAGGCATTGCTCCGCCAGCAGCCAGACACAGCCTTTATGAGGGATGAGGATATAAACTGTCTTCACACTGAGTACAAAACTCCTCCCAACAAAGGGTCCTCAAAAATCCACGTTCTTTTGGAAAATGTAACGCAGTTAACGGTTGCATGGGAAAAAGAAAAGTTGCCATGCAGCTGTAAACAACCCTTGCACGCAACTATTTCAACACGGTGCTGAAAGGAGACGGTTTATCAGAGATGGGAACGTGATGATAAGATGAAACTAGATGACAGAACGGCTTGAAGCGGCACCCACATGAAAGAGAACGTGATCTCTGCTAAGCGGGCTGTAGACGTTACCGCTAGCACTACCCAAGCACAAACACAGCTTTCTCATGACCGCAAGTACAGGGGCTACTGGGATTACAGTGAGCACAAGGGACACTGCTTTCTTCAGAAGATGTTACAGAAAACCCATAACCACGTGGAAACCAGACTGCCACCAAGAAATAGTCACTCTCTTTCTGGCTTCACATGATTTTTCACACTATAATGCTGACACTCTTTTCCCCATTTGCCACATGACTAGTAGAAGAAAAAACCTTCAGTCAACACCACCAGGGTAGCCCCAAAAAGGCCAGTGCTGGAACTCTAAAAATGAAAGTAGGGAAGGTAGTAGCTTTTTTGAATTATAAAGCTCTGCTCTGAAGTTAAAAGCCTATGTAGTGCATACATTAAACACATCGTAAGTAAATCAGGAGAGCGCATAAAATTAGTTTAATAAGTAGTACTACGAAGAAGAACAACAGGAGAGTTGTTTATGCAATTCATTACCAATTTATAATTTTCTCCACTCATAGTCCTCCCAAAACAGTATTTTTCCATGATTCAGTTTAACTAATTTTCACATTAACATCATATGCTATCCACAGTTGTTGGGCTGCATTGCTAGCACGGTGGCAATTCTGCAGCATAAGGCACTGCAGAAAGGGTCTCTAACGTGTTCCTTCTCTGTCTCAAAGTGAAGCTGGTTCAAAAATGTCTATGTATACCTTACCTACCCTCCTGCACACCCAACTACTTGTTCCTGTTGACACACCTCTTCCTCAACTAAGCTCACAAAATCAAGATTTACTTCTAACCGTTAATGCTCAATGATCCAGTTTAAAAAAAAAAAAAGTGTTTGCACAAGTCAGGGAGGAAAGTGCTACCACATGTCCTAGGATGAAATGGCAATGAGCCGAAATTCAAGCCAGCGTTGCCCTGTATCCTGCCACTAGGCTTTGAGAGACAGTACTCTAAGCAGGACAGACCTTAGAAAACTAGGCAGATTAGAACATGAATATGTCACAGATTGTTTTCCACTTCTTTTACACTACTTTTTTTGAACAAGAAAAGGTTGTTTGCAAATACATACAGAGTTCTCATTTTCTGCTCCCTCAGTTTTCATTTGTGATAGCAAAACCTCTCACACAAGTTTTCTGCTTGGCCATCCATATCCCAATCATTAACATTAGCCAGAGAAGTCAGAGGAAATATTTTGAGGGTGGCATGTAAGAGAAGAGCCTTTTTTTTTTTTTCCCCATTCTCAGCAATTAGTAGTTATTCAGCATCATTTTCTGAAATTTCAATTCCTTTAAGATGCTCCACAAAAGACAAAAATTAGGTTATTTGCCATGCAGTATGATGTGACTAAGAAGAGATTTACTAGAACTTACATGAGGTTCAGTCAAAAGTTCCAGTACTTTTCCACAGTGCTCAATTTCTTCCTTCTTACTAAAAAAGTAATTACTGCAGGTTAAGAAACAAAACTGAAATAAAATACAGCTAGTTCACTACATTTGGGATACTATTCTGGACATCAAATTTGATTTTTATATAGGGCAGTTACCGAGATGGATTACCTAAAATGAAATATAAGCTCACTGTTTTGAATTAATACAGACAAAAAAAGCAAAACAGGTCAGAAAATTTTCCCTATAGATTATTTCCTCCCTGAATTATGAAGTTGAGAGGACAGGACTGAAAAGATTACACTCTGTTACACTAACTTTCCAGCAGTGACACTAAACCACTTATGTTAAGAATTGTAAAGTTAACACCAAACATTTTCAGCAGCTTTCGCTGCTGGCAAACTATGCCAAAAAAACACAGAAAACAAACAAAAGGGTCACACTGAATGGTTGAGGAGGCCACTTCAAGTGAGCAGAACGGTCAAACCCACAGTCGTCCCTGTAACCTAAAATCCATTACAAATGTGTAATATAATAAATATACTCCTTTACTATGTAGCTTTCTCATCCCAGAAGAGTATTGGGTGTGCAGTTTGGATGCTTGGGAATTTCCACAGGAAGGTCTGTATGGACAACAGTGAGGTTGTAGGCAGGACCAATTTTGGTGTCTCCAAACAAAAAAAGTGATTAATTCAACTGGTGCTTCATTAGGAGCAGATAAAAAGGCCATGCTATAGACCCATTTCTGAAACAGTTCTTCATTCAGGTGCAGAGGAACCTCCCCTAACCTAAAATGCAAAAGACTGCACATCCTAAATACCTACAAGAGCTTAAAAGCAATGCATCTACTTGCAAATGGCAAGGAAGAGACAGTAAACTGACCTTCAGAAGCCTCTCAAAGGCGTTTGGAAGGTGAAAAACATTAAGACATTTACAGTAATTCTTTTCTCAACATCTTCCTACCCTACATAAAAAGTCACCTTACAATTCTGTATTAATAATTAACAATGTTAATTAAGATAGATGCAAGAATTCACTGTAAGATGTCCTCTGATACCAATGATCCCGGCTTCATTGTTGTTTTATGACTGTTTTTTAAGCTGAAATAACAATTTTCCAGTAACTTTTGGTTAAAACAGCTATGACTGCATAAGAAATCCTCACAAAAGTCAACCAATAAGGTGAGCTTGTTACCACACAAGGCAGCTTTCTGAGGCAGACGATACAGTCAGGATGCTGGACAAAGATAGGCTAAGAGCACATCACAAATGAAGGAGATGCTTTCAGACTAAAACTGAAGATACTGTCGTACTTTCATGACTATGAACATCCTGAAAAGTCCCAACTTCTGGGTGTTTATTAAGTGATTAAGAACAGCATGGTGCATTTTGACACTTGGAGATGAAGTCAAGTTAAAAATACAACAGGCAGCAGGAAGCAAGTATCGTGTTGAGATTGAACAGCTGGCAAAGTGCAAAAAACAAAAAGCAAATGTAAACAAAGGTAACACCCAAGACATACCAGAATGCAGTGATGTGTTGTTTCTGATGGCATATAGAAACAACTGAACCTTGACACAACGAGGAAGAGAGAGAAGGAAGAGAGGGTAGAAAACAATTGATCTAACAAAGCTACACATATAAAGAAGCTGTCAAATGTACTTAACAATCCAGTCTGAGCTTTACAAAGATTAAACAGCCTCTCTCTGTGCAACCTAAAAACATGGGGAAGCTACTGAAAAGATAAGGTGAGCAGCAGCACTCTAGGCAGCACCCAACACTTGCAGCTCTGCTTCATTTTTGTTAGAGTAAGCACCCTGTTCCACACTGCACAAGGACACAGCCATTACCTAAACCTACTGTACAACTAGAGTAAACCTGCTCTCACTCCAGCCTAAGGCTACATGGTGCATCTGATAAAGATACATTATCTAGTACCTCCATGCAGGTACCTGCCACCCAAAAATATGCATGCACATTTTATAACCACCACTGGGTTGATATTAACCATATCCATAAAGCACCTCCCTTTCCCTAAAGGATGGATTCAATTCTCAGTTCAAGCAGCATCACATTACATCATCTTGCTTCTTCCAGTGTTTCAGCTCTTAACTGTAGCTGAGAAACTGTTTCTGTAAGATACCTCTTTTTCTCTGTATCAATGGAGTTTGTCATTCTTGAGAACGTATGAAAAACCACCAGCATATAAACACTATTAAAGATAACATTGCTTAGTAGATATAAGAAAGCTACATTCAAATGAGACATCTTAAAAGGCATTTAAAAATTCGTAATCTCCCAAAATGAGCAAGAGAATTGGGTGAGGGATCAGAACTTTATTATTAAGACATTTTATGCAGCTGACTAAACACAGGACCTCTCAAAAACATGCCAATTACAATACAACCTACGTGTGGAGTAAAAATGGAAGAAAAAACAAGCACAGAAACCCAAATACCATACATCCTGTATGTGCCCACAAACAGGCACACAAAGTCTTTTTCCTCTTCCCCTCCACCCTTGTTTTTAAGAAAAAAAGCGAGTAAGCTCCCTCACAAATACATTCTCATTTGCCTTTACCTCACAGTACCTCCAAAAGACCTACTACAGGAGGACTTAGGTTGTATGGTCAAGGACCTTTGGCTGTAAAACTTTACAGTATAAATTACAGACCAATAGAACTGCATAAAAAGAACAGTATTAATTTGAAAAGGCACCCTTGACAACACCTGGCATACTGTACACACGTGACATTTGAAAGGGCAGTCACTTCCCCCCCCCCCTTTTTCTTTAAAGAAATTTTAAAGAAGGAAAAAAAGACAGAAAAATGGGGTAACTAATACTAGAACACACCAAAAAACCCAAAACAATGTAGTTTGCATTCTAATTTTCAACTGAAAGTGACAGTCAGAAGAGCTCTCCCACCTCAGCTTTCTTACTCCCCTCAAAAGAAAGGGGCATGATGACAGCATGAAGGATACTACTAAGTGCTACAACAGACGAGCTTTGAATTCAGCAGGAGTTGCACAATGATAGGGAAGTCTCCTACACAGAGGCACAAGCAATCCTCCAGGAAAAGGTAAAAATTAATAGCTCACAATGAATTTATTCAGCCAATGAATCCAATAGCAGCTAGGAAACACTGATGTTATTCCTTGCACTGCATTTTGCAGACCGTTAATTTCAACAATCCTTAAAAACTTCACACTTGACACTGAAGGTCTTTCCTATTAGCAAGTGGATTTTCCTGTCACTAGGCTAGAAAAACTCCCACACCCCCACTTAATCTGGGACTTGTTTTAGTACAGACAGACATACACAAAGAACTCAGAAATAATTTCCATCTGCCTCACAAAGGAGCCAGAGAAAACATTTCTTCACTTGACTCTCATTTACTTTACCACTATGCACAGCTTAAACCAGAAGAGAGTTTTTACAGCGTAGCCCCGCATTCATCGCTGTTAACGAACGACGGCATGAAACGCGGGGTTCAACAGACGGAGGGTTCACTCTGCAGCAGCCTACAGCTTCAGGCTTTTGAGAGGTGTCCCTCATGAGGTAGGCAGAAAGTACCCCCAGTACTGAAAAGAAGGCTGAAAGCTTGCAGCGAGGTGCAGGTAAGGAAGGCACTACGGGCTCCCTGCGTATGAGCACACAGAGAAGAGCCAGCCACGCTCCCTCTCTTCGCACCATTTGCTTGCTGTTGCGCTTCAAAGGTTTTCACAACAAGGGGGCTAATAGCTATCATTTAATCTCCTGCTTTACTTTGTCTTCCGGTCTGTTATTATTTATCTGTTCCCAAATCATCAGAGCGTTTCAAATTTATGCTATGCCTGCATGTAAGACTTCTAAGGAACAACATGCAGGAACACGCACCCAAGTATTTTTCATTTGGATGGAAAAAGAAAGTACAGATTCATGATTCAACCAGGCACAGATTCAAGAGTTTCTGTCTTCTTAAGTGCCATGCAGCATGAAGGGTAAGGGTTTTCAAAAAGAAAAGGTGGCACTGACAATGGTATTTCAGACAATGAAAGAAAAAGAAAGACCTTGCAGCTGCTAAATCCTCCACAGACAGTGCCAGCATGCAGCCCTCCCTCCCATCAATGTGGTTGTCTTCTTTCAAAGGAGCACATGACTTTAAAGAAGTTATGACCATGGGGTTAGCAGACAATATATGGGATTTCTCCATGATCATACTCTACTAAGCAATTAGGTCAAACCGTGCTCTTGAAAATTAGTTTAGCGCAGCTGAAGGTCAAGGAATGAAAGCATGGGGGGAGGAAATGAGGCAGAAAAGGAGTAGAAAGATTTATTTTAACTCTCAAGCCTGTACAAAGCCCTTGCCAGAAAGAGGAGTTTCACTGTTGCTAGAACTTTATAGCCTATAAAAGGAACATTCTTGGCACTGAAAACTGGCATCTGTGTACAAATAGAAAAAGTGTTGTTCCAAGTTACAGGCTGTACACAGAAACAAAAAGGAACTCCTTTACATCAACGTGCTCACCAGTACTGTCTTGTTCGTTCTAAATTACACTTTCATCAATGGATCGATGTGGCTTAATAGTCACGTAAATAAGCAGATTTTTATTGCGTTAACCAGAACAAAAAGGTATTACATGTTTTTTTATGGAGTCCTGCAATTCTTTTATTTTAAAACAGATTCTCCTCCATGAGCAGGAATTCTGATGTCAGATTTTTGTTCTATTCAAATTTGGGTTTTTGGAATGCAAATTTGAATGAATGAAGTACTCCGGGTGTATATTGGCAGCAGATGTTCAGAAGAGAAGGCACACTGAAAAAGCTGGAAGCACTACTGAAGGTTTCATGATTCTGTCCGCCTGGAAACCCATAAATTACTGCAGCTACAAAACAAAGACGTTCTAACAACTTTACAGATTGCTATAAGAAGGTCACTGAATTATCTAAGTCTGAAAGTAGCCTAACAAAGACTAAATTCCCTTTCCCTTTTTATAGTGCTTTGAACGGTTAGAATAGGTGGGTGAGAGGCAAACACCAGACAGGCACAGACAAAACCTTCCTCGCTTCCTGTATGTATATAAACAATTCGGCTCTGTCTTCAGTTTCATATTATCTATCCAACATTCACTTGTACAGTCTGGGTAACACCAGACATGCGTGCTTGTCACTGTGCCAGTAGACAAGAAATGCAAGTTATCGACATCACTGAAACTTTATACAACAGGCTGAGCGATGGCCATACACCATTATTTTCTGCTCTCTGATCCAGTTATTGCCTAGGCAGGAATAGCAATTACAGCATTATCGGGGTGGGGGGTGTGTGTGTGGGTGGAATTCAAGTTGTTGGTTGTTCCTTTGTAAGCAAAAGCGTAGTATCTAAATGCTGTGATTTGCTCTCTTTAGGAGCTGTAAAACTTCTCACTGGTCAAGAGATAAACAATTTTTCATGGTTCCTTGCTGAGAATTCATTTTACCATACAATTATTTTTCACTTTTAAATTTCAGCTAATGTAGTTCAATGCGAGATGGCCTAAGTGCACCAATATTATACACACAGTTTGAAAACTTTAGAATTAGTCTTTAAAGTCTTCTCCACTGTATGTTCAATATGATTTTTTTACATTTTTATTTTTAATATGAGATTAAGCCATACTGCAAAGCTCAAGAGCTCTTAGCTTCCTAGTAAACAGACAACAGCAGTGCTAAACCATACTTTGACATTCTCGCTGTCTCTTTCATTTGTACTCTACAGTTCACAAAACACAACCATAGTGTCAGATTGACCAACTCTTGGTACTCTCTGTCCTCTCTCAATGAATGTTTCCAAGTCACTGATCTTTGACATATGCATTGATAACACTGTTAGAAAAGGGGAAAACTACCGACCTGTTCTAGAGAACTTTGGAGCCCGTCCTTTGTCAATACGCAGTGGAAAAAAAGAAGCCATGTCGGTTATCTCACATGACAAACACAAGAAGATGTACACAACCAGTATTCTAAACACACACATATGGTAAAATTTGGAGATGGTAAAAACAAAAAAAGTGAAAATGTGAGAAGGTCCCATGCCTCAAATCCCTTAACACATGCACTTATACTTCAGTGATTATCAAACTACAGAATGCAAAGAACTAGCTGTTATCTTATTTGCCCAAGCAAAGACTCAAGAAAATGGTTCAGACAGAAGTCTACTCATAGACACAGTGGTTTAAAATACCAATGTGAAGTCTGCACCGAGATGTAGTGGTATTTAATGTATAAGCTGGGGGAATAGGTATGGCTGTAAAACTTCCAAGGCAGCTGGATGTCAGCCATATCCTATTAATAATGCTTGGGCTGGAGCTTGCTGAAACCCATTTGGTCTGAATACATGTACATCTGCTAAAGCCTTTTCAGAAATAATCTTACTGTATGAAAAGCAGAGCTCTCACAGTTGTAAACAGTTCAAATAATAACTACATCTATGATGGAAAGGAAAAAGCCAGAACGAAGGTGCAGCAATGCAGAGAAATGCACAGATTTTCAAGCAAAGTGCTGCCCTTGCTGCCATTTATGGTATTAAAAAGGAGCTTGCACATGCAGGTATTTAAATGATCAATGCCAAATACATATCCATATAAATAAAGAACCTAATATACTGTGCCAGTACTTAACACCAGAGTTTGAGTCTTAATGGTTCTATTGTTCTTTAGTACTTCATTTTCCCCTTCATTTGCGCTTTTCTTGAAATTTGTAAACCAGCTCAGAGATTAACATTAAATCATAAGTCAGTCTTGCTGAATGTTAAAAGATGTACATGATGTACATTTGACTCAGAACTGAACATAAAAGCTCAGTCATGACTTGCTCAGAAATTCTTAAATCGGGAGTCTGGACTGAGTATTAAAACATATGAACAGAACAAACATTTGATTTGATTTTGGTGATGTTAAAGACTGTTGCTGCTGTGCTCTCATAAAATGCTTTGAGTTTCCTGCTTCTCTTCTGTAGCAATGGGCTCTGAAGCACACCTCAAGTGGGTGTTTGTCCTTCAGCTTGGGGACAAATAGTCTAGTGATAATGGTTCTCACATCTCGGTTATGCCAACCACTTTCATCACAATGAGTAGATTCCCTTTATTTCACCTTTTCAGAACATCCCCTGTTTCATAGCGTATGACCTATGATCTTAATGAGCAATAACAGCTTGCCTCTAGGCAGCATTTCTGTTCAGATTTTGACTGTGGAAGGTATCTACCTTGAATGGCCACAAAGAAAAATACGCAAACGCAGGACATTCTCAGCACAGCTGCATCTGTTAAATACATCAAATGACACTTGTGTAAGAAAATGTTGCTTTTTCAGTACATTTGAAAAATCAACAGTGATACAGTGATAAGGCATGGATCATTCACCAAACACTTGCTACAAGAAGGGTAAAATCTAATCACTGAAAGCAGAAATGAAGATGGACTGCAAAGCCCCAAACAAGTTATGACTCAGCTTTCCCAAGAAACCATAGATTTAAAGCTGTGGAATGGATTTTCCCATGTTTCATTACTTCCCATCAGGTACAAAGAATCACTGTAAAATCCCCAGGTACCTTACTAACCTTTCAGTACCAGAGCACAAGAAGAACGTATAACCTCAAGTTTAGACTCCACAGAAGATGGCAGAGTCACTTTTTGCGTGGGAAATTTTCTGCTTTTTCTCCTCCAATTATTAATTTGATGTTAGCTAATTACGTTAAGAAACCCACCAAGCAGTAGACTCTATAAACACATCATTTAAACCAAAAAATTTAAGCCAGTGATGAAAACACCGCTTTTCCTTGACCGAAGGCAGCTTTTTAAGTCATGGCATTACAAACAAAGCACAGTTTGTGTCACATACACAAATCTCATACCAAGTGCCTTCATAACTGTCCATATACATTCTGGTTTTATGAGCTGCTATTTACAGCCAAATTATTGTCCGCTTCCCCAGCTCTTCAGCCTTTATTCACAACTACTCACTCTTGCAGACAAGCCTGGGCACTTAGGAATTCAGAACATTTAAAAAAAATATGCCAAGTTGCCCCCTCTGACCTCCATGCAAAGGAAGGCTTGTCTGGCTACCCTACGGCTGCTGCCACGGGAAAACATACTCAGACTGTGCAGTCACCAATCTCATTGTCCAGGGTTAATCGACAGTCAGGTTTTGCTTGCAGTTCAGGGCAGCTCTTCCACGTGGTCTTAGCCGGCCACACCTGCACGGCACAGATGCAGAGGACACAGGATGCGGGCTTTATGGTGCAGGTTAGTAGGTTGAGCCAGCATCCGTCACAACCGGAGGCCTCCCCATCCCTCTGGCCATGCACTCCAACGCCGTGCCGACAGCTGGCACTAACTCTTGCCCGATGTGCCTGTGGTGACCCAGTTCAGGGAGCTCAATCTTGTAATCCCCTCCCGCTTCCAGGCTGTGCTCGGGACGGTGCCAGTGCCAGCACAGGAGAAGCAGCAGGAGAATGCAGCTCAGCGGGTGAGAAACAGGATTGTCCCATTCACTGGCCCTCTCATTAGGCTGGTTTAGCCACCCTGTAAAAACACCCGGGCAGGTCAGCAGGCAGGTGGGGCAGGGCTGACCAGGAACTAACACACCCTTAGGAGGGACAGTAACATAAAGGTTTCTTTCTAAAGGAACAAAAGGGGCAGCAGAGGTGGACTAGCTTTGTAAGATACAATCTGGAATGGTGTGTTCTCCAGTTAAAGTTGTAACGGGCAACAAAAGCAGGAAAAGCAATCCTTCTTTTAGGCAGGAATGTGAAGTAAATAGTATCAGAAGGCCCTTTCAATAAAAAGCAATGAGAAAAGATGAGACATAAGGAACTAAGCCATTCCCTGATGTGCTTTCCTTTCCCAGGGAATCAACAGCAATTCTGCTCAGACGGCCCTGCTCGTGGAGATTAGAAAATACTGCCAGACCAATCATACACCAAAAAAGTCCTTACTCCTATACTAAAATGTTTGAAGTCTATGCTTGCAGAAAAAAAAAAACCCAACCAAAAACCCCCAGAAGACAAAGAAAGCAGAAGGAGACAAGGTGAAATATCCATCTCTAGTATTACACCTGCATAATCCTGACTAAAGGTAACAGGACCCAAGTGTCCCAATAAAGGAATCAGAGTCAGCAATAAGAAAGGTATCACAAGAAAGCTAAAATTTATTACCATCTAAGACTCCCCATGTATTTCTTTTTCTTAGGAAATAATAAACTGCTGGTTTTGTTGACAAAGCAATTGGGAAGTGCTGAGTTCTTGGCCACGGAGCTGTTAGAACCAAGTAAAATACCCACTAGTATTATCTCCCTCTGCAGATAAAGGGGAAAATCCCCACACCTCAACCTCCATTGAACTTGGCAGAATAATTCAGTTGTAAACCATGCCAGAACAGAATACAATATTATCAACTAACATAAAAGTTAGCTCCACCTCATTTATCTACATAACTAAGCAACGTAAGCACAGTACCAAATGACACACACCACACAGCCCAATCCTCTTAAACTGCAGACAACCCTGCAATAGTCAACAAGACTAAAAATTTCAGAAAACAGAGAAAGAAGAGAGGCCCCATACAGCTTCTCTATAATCACGAGAGTTAAAAGTTACCAAAGGCTCCAGAAAACAAACACCCTTTCTCTGTCCTGTAAACAGTAACAACTTCAAAACACCACAACTTCAACAGCCTATGTAACCTGTGGAAAGTGTCCCTCCGCTATCAGTTCACATGGCACATGAGCAGGTGCTTCAAGTGAGTACTTCTACAGGCACACCCACCCAGTATGTCAAGTCTACGATGACTACTTACTAATACTTGAGTGAAGACTTGAGGAAAGGGACAAGAGCACAGAAACCAATCCTCAAGTAACTTGTGAAAACTTAGAAACACAGCGTTAATGGCTCACAAATAAAGATACAGTGGAAATCAAATATTTCCAGTACACTAGTTCAGTTACAGCTAACTTAGCATCCTGTTTAAGCAAGAAGTGCAGACAGAACGCTACTGCCCAAAGCAAATTTTTTTTACTTTCCAAAAGCTCATTCCTCTGCATAGTCCAGCAGAAAATTCAATTAAAATATACCTTTCAATCAGGTTGTACGCACAGTTATGATTTACACTGACTGTAAACTCTTCCAACCTTTGGGTATGTCCCCTTATGTTTGCGGCCACCCAGTTAGAGATACTTTTCTTTAGGTTAAGTACTGGCAATACCCTCTAAGCTTCCAAACAGACTTGCACCTGCAGGCAGATGCTACTTGGGAAGACTTGCTCTAGTAAAGAGTGGTAGATCAGTGAGTGCACTGCAAGGTTCCTGCTGCTGGTGGTCAATGCACACACATGGTCTGGGCAGCTGTGCCATGATGCTTCCTCCTCAACAGTATTGCCTCTTGAAACGGAAACTGTCTGTCACATTTGCTTGCGTAATTGGGAGGGAATAAGGGGAAGGAAATAAAACATCAAAACCAAGAGAATAAGGTTGCAGACCATCACGTGGATTACCCAGTGTGGTGTTTTACAGTAATCCTAAACCATGAGAACTATCCTGGATTTGGGCGAAAAGCACCTATTACAAGACATGCTCCCCAAAGTGAATGTGTGCCACAACAACAACAAACTCCAACACACTAAAATACACCACCTTTAGTACAAAAGGACAACATCCCCAAAGACTACGGTATGCCTGGAAATTCTGAGAGTTAAAACTGATCTAAGATATCCACAATGACTGTATCCTTATCAGCTTCCTCCTTCCCCAGGATAGCACCATGCAATCCTTTCCTTTAATTTTACAAGCTCAGCCTTGATATCATTCAGGTTCCCTGTTCACATTGGCTTCATTTCAAAGACAAGTCCCAAAGTTTACTCTCCTGGAGGCAAGCAGCCTTTCAATTTCCAGCCTGCAGATGCATCTTGTGAACACTGTAAATGTAAATCTAGTTTCTAATGTTTGTTGCCCCAAGCATTTTCGTTCTTCCAGTGTAGCTAAAAATCATACTACTCCAAGCTTTGTGGTGCAAGGCTAAATGTACCAAAGTCTTAAGTCTCTTCTCTTAAGAAGCTTCTTCCCATAGCTTTACCCCTTTAGCATGTCCACTTCAGAATAGAACAGTAGCAAGCTCTTTGAAATGGAGGGCCAAGAGCTGCGAGTACTGCGTGAAGGAGGACGTAGCAAGGTATTGCACAAGGATATGGGGAGATACCTGGCCCTACAACTCATCTCTGGTATTAGCCTGTTTTATAGTTGCACCAAAACCAACAGGAATGTCACCCAACAACTGACCAAAACATGCAGGCTCCACTCTTTCTGTATCACCCTCTGGGTGAGGAGGTCTCAGAGTTTAGCAACATTACCTATATTAGACTCCTTGGCATAGGCCTTTGTACCCACCCAGTTCTACTAAATTTCACACCATTTACATTACTCCAAAATTCAATGCAGAATGAAAACATGTAAGGAAATAGTTTAGGCTTGAAGATCGTTAGGCTTTGTCCACACTTCTCTCAGCTTCCACCTAGCTCAGCCACGAACTACTGACGGTTAAGTGGGATCCACGATACTGCATGGTAAGTCGCTGACCGCTTTTCAGGTTTGTTGGATAATCCTCCTTTGCGTCATCCAGCTTCCTGCAATGGGGTCAAAATACAGTTTGAGAAACAACAGTCTTACTTGAGATAGAGCTCCTGTGCAAGCCACTACCATCCAGGAAACAGAAACAACTGAGCCACTGCTTTAATTGGCACCTTTTCTTCAGAATATAAAATAGTACCAACAAGTTGCACAGGTTTGCTAACCAAGCCAGTTAAAACCAGAAGGATGCCTGGCCATTAAGCCCAGCTGGGGGACTTACAGGAAACATGCAATTTCCTCCAAAAACTGATACACCTTTGAATACCTCTGACGAACTGCAACAACCGTTCCTCAAGGTTACTCCAGAACCACTGCACCCTCTGTCATTCTCCCAGTTTCCAGCTTAACTTCCTTGCTGTCAGTTTATATTCTTCTGCCTTTGTAGTAAAGCAACTATTTATCTCTGTCCCTCCTACATATTTAACTCGAGGTAGATTTATAGAGGCAATCACAACTCCACGCAGGCTGAGATTTCACAGTGCTTTCAGCTGATCTGAGTGAGTACCGCTGCCATGAATTAGATACAAGGTGTTTTTTTTCCCCTTTGACAGCACTGCTGCATCAAAAAAATAACAAACACCACACAGAAACACACAGCAGAGGAAAGTGATCCTGCTTCTTTCAGCCACTGACAGCGTGGACTGAGCTTGGCACGCAGCTCTCATGAAAACGTGACCTCAGGCTCCCTTTTCCTAAGCTACAGGGGCCAATTTCTGTTCGTTACACACAGCTCCAGCAGAGGAAGTGACATCTGTACAGGGAGATATCAACATCGAACATCTGTAAAGGGAGATAATGGGGAGGGAAAAAAAGAAACACCAAAAAAACCCCACAAACACAGAACAAAAAAGCAAAGGCAGGAAAGATGGATTTAAAGTTTCAGCACACCCCTAACATACCGGCATCGGTACTGATCATGCCTTACTAAGGCTTGGCTAGAAGAGAAATCAAAGACGAGCATTTTTATCTGCTTCCTGGTAAGTTTAGATTCACAAAGATTTGAGCATTTAAACTGAAGGCACAGAATAATCAGGAAGGTCTAGTTTTAATTACACTTCATTTTAAAAGACCTACAAAGCAGGCATTATTCTCCCTCAGAGCGAGACATAAACTAAGCACAACCAAGCAGTTATACCCAAAAACCATGTGCACCTCTTGTGCTTTTCAAGCAGCAAACCTCTCAGCACATTTTGTAAGGCAGTAATTGTCACCAGCAGCACCGCATGGTGACAGCCTCTTGCAGCCTGCGCAATCAGCAGCTCGCAGGTTATTACATGTTTGCAAAAAGAAGGCATTTTGAGGCATGGCTGGGATGTAAAGTGACTTGAGGCGCAGAAGAATAATTCCTCTCACCGCACTTTCCAGTGAAGAGACTTTCTTTTTCAGTACCCATGCAACCACTAGGGCCAGGACTTGCAGACAAGCATGGAATAAAAAAACTTCTCTGCGAGTTGACAAGACTGATACAACATTTACATGGTTCACAAACAGCACAGAAAGGGTTCTTTCCTGTAATCTGAGTGTCACAATTTTCAACTCTTAGGGGGAAAAAAAAAAAAAAGCACACAAAGACACCGACCAACCAACCAGGTGTACTGCTCCAACACTGGCTTTGTGGCCAACGTTTTCAGGGTTCCTTCCCAGGTCCTTGTCCCTGAAAAACTCATATAGTCAATTTACTGCAATTAATTATCATGTTCTACTGGAATTCACATACATGTAGTTACCGAAGCAGTGAATTCCACACTTGCAGTATTTATCTTTGTGCCTGTACAAATAACACAGGAAACTGTACTGCAGAGGTTTGCACCTTCTGCATCTTCAGTACTTAACCATTTCACCTCTGTATGAAAAGGAAGGTTAACACATGCCTTTTAATGGAGCAGTGGAAATGAGGTTACAACAAGAAAATCCAAGAAAACAGAAACTGGAAATTTCAGTGTATCGCAGTTAAAAATTTTATACCTTACATGCAATACTTCTAGCCTCACTGGACCATCTTTCACATTGCTCCTTGCCCGCCCCCCTATCCCCTGTATGACTTTCTGATCTTATAATTCAAAGGAAAAAATGTTACACTGTAACATTATTAAAGACCGTTGGCGTGGATTTTTAAATGTGACCATTTCGAAAGGAAGTATCATCTCAAAGGAATTTCACATCCTATACATCTCACAATGGAGCTTGACAATACTCGCACAATTTTAGTACATTGGCCAGATAGCAAGATTAGTTTAAGCTGCCATCCATTTTTTGTTCCGTGTTTTTACTTTTCTCCCAACGCAGGAGTGCAACGTAGTTACAGCTATGGTGTGTGGACAGATGATGGACAGCCTTCACAGCTCTAAAAAGCAGCATTTCTGAAAACTGGTATATGAATAACCAAAAATACATACATGCATATATATATATGTTCTGCCTACATACTCCCTGCTTACTACAGAAATCAGTTTCCAGCATCCGGGGCGGAGGAGAATCTCTTTTCACTGAACACTCAAAAGAATGTTTTCGAGATCATAAATACACATTTGCACAACTCCCTGTTCTCTCTTATCAGCATCTTCAGCATGTTATCCTGTGCATTTTTCTCTCACAACTGATAAAGCAATTAGATACCGTAGACAGCAGGTTAGCATACTGCTTTTTACTGTTAGCATCTCTGCTTAGTGAGCTACCAAGCAGAAACAGACTGGTTTCCAAAACTGCTGAGATTCATCATAGGTTTTATTCCACAAGTTACAAGTGTTTCCCTAGTGAGTCCAACAGGTCCGAACATGCTTGAACTTTAAAACTGTTAGATACCTCTTCCTACTTTTTGCATCAACAAGAATTGAAAAATTGAAAATCACAGTGCAATGCAAATAGCATTCTTCAATTCCAAAACTTTATTTCAAGAATCTGCCTCTTTTAGGAAACACATGAAAGTTTAAAGGAAAAAAAAAAACAACAAACCAACAAAACAACACAACCAAAAAAACCACAACCAAATGGGGGGTAGGGGTGAAGGAGGAAGAAGCTGTTTGTAAGACCAGGAACTAAATCCCTTCAATTCACATAAACAGGCACAGTATGTATCTATACCATAGCTTTGCTTGGATATCTCTCCCTACAATTAATTAAGCAATGCCAAATTTCTCACAGTACTGTGGCAACCCCCAAGTAAGGCCAGTCATGGGAGGGTAAAAAAAAAAAATATATTTTGATTAGTCTGATCTGATTTCAAGGTCTTTACATGCGTGCTCACCATGGTGAGGTTTTTAATACCGATGAACTTGAATTCCTGTCTTTTGGGCAGACTGAAGTAAAAGCACTGCAGCAGGGTATTTAAAATGCACAGTCACACCGCTTGAACTGCAGGCAGAATTAAAATGAACAGAACAGCTTTAGTAAATTCGTTGCTCTTTCAAGATAAACTCTACCACCCCTCGAAACTTCACGGTGAGGTGATTACTTAACACATCTGTAGGCTGCCTGCATCTAAACAATGCAAGTAATACGTATCACTTCAAATTTGTAAGATGGAAGAAAAGCGTATGCAGCGCAACGCACACAATGATCAAGAGTATAGTCTTCTTGTATGTAAAGACAACATTTGATCCACAAGTCTCTCAAGACTGTTTTAGTACAAAAGCTTAAGGTAAAGCAGCTTGAACAGCCATGCACAGGCAAGACAAATATGGGTGATCCTGTCAGTATTCACAGTCCCAAGTTCCTTTTTTCTCAATCTCCCCAGGCATAAATCAAAACAAACCAAAGAATGAAATAAAGCTCAAACGCTTTGGTAAAAGGGCGATGACTAGTTATTACTTTTTCTGCAAAGGCACCATGAAATACCAGAAAACTAGAAAGTGCATTTTTTTTCCAGCCCGGGCACACCATTATCCCTTCTCTTTCTTTCCAACACCTCCAGGTTTTACGTTAAGCAATATTTAAACCTCCTTTATTAGTTTCAATCAAAAATTTCATTTACACAACCCCATTTACTTTCTTCAAAACACCTTTCTTGGATCACTTTCTTATTAAAATTATTTTTTTTAATGCTAGTCACCGTCAGAAACATTATAAGGTAATGAAGACTGCTAAATAATTTACAAGGGAAAAGAAAATAGCGAAGATGATTAAAATTTCTGAGTATCTGCATCTTCACTGAGCTTTCTCAAAAGGCTGGTTGGCCTAGGAACTTCAGGATCTCTTCATTCAGACCCACCTCTGTCAATAAAAACTCATCTGTTCATTTATTCACCTTGTTTGCTGCATGACTGCAGCTAAGTAAGAGGAAATAAAAGAATTCTTTCCTAGGAAGGGGAAAAATAGGTTGATTTTGCAAAACAGAACCTTTCGTCATTGTTTAGCTCAAGTATTAAATTAGATTCGGATTCCCAAATGAACACAAAAAATTTTAAAGTCAAAGGTGTTTTTAATATCCACTGCTTTCTGAGTTTTAAGCCTCAGGGCTGACATTTGCAACTACATTTACATGCAAACGTAACGGTGAGAAACCTACCTAAGGGGTAAACGAACCGAAAGCGATGAGATTTACAAGAGAGTACTTCAACCAACCCTAGAAATTTAAGTTTAAAAAGAAGTTAAAAACACCACTGAACTAAGCCATACAACAACTATCCTGAGATTTGCTTACTCTCATGGTTTTATGGCAACACATCGCAGTGGAATAATCCGGGTTTCTCAAAGTGATGCTGAAGTGAAAGCTCTGGCCCTTTTAAATCACTGCATTCCATTTTTAAAGCAAAAGCCCTGTCAAACATTTCACATTTTACTGTCCGCTGGTATTGAGGTTCTTAGTTTTCTTTACTTTTTTCAAGGAAAAACAAGAGCAGAGTTTAACATCCTTTTAAATGCTTAAAATATTACAGGTTTAGACTACATGCTAAGATTATATAGCATTAAGATGAAAAAGCTGCCCTCAGTACTGTAATACCTCATCTGTAACTGATCACGTTGATATACCATTTTTTTACTGAACTCCATTACCTAATATTCTGCTGATTTGAAAAACTTTTTTTTTTTTTTTTTAACTATATAACATTAGTCAGTGTTTGCACTTCCCCATATTGTAAAAATGAAATGCTTGGTCTTCATTGCTGTGTTCTGGAGCTAACATGTGACTTCCAAAGCATGTTTGTTTGGAAAAATCCCCAAACATTTAAACATTTCTTATGTAATTGGCCTAAGGGCAATTTTCTATTTCATAAATATGTATTGGGGCCCGAACATTGCATTGATACTTGCTTTCCTAAATGCAACAGAGATTACATAAACCTCAACACTTTCTAAATTAGCGTACTGACATCATCTTCTCCCTGAAGAACCTTAAGAAAACACAATTGATCGTTTCTAGATCCATGTATTTTAGATCCATGTATTTTCTTCTATAAAGCAAATCATGCATTAGTGCCTGTAAGCACAAGCATAGTTTTAAGAGTCCAGAAACCTAAACCTGAATTTCAGAACACTTTATGTGTTCTTGCCAAAAAGAATGGAAATCAAATCAAAAAATTTTATGTGTCCGAACAAAAATATTTAGACTGCACAACCTAAACTTATGGTTTAACATGGTAACACGTCTTTCTAACAAGACACCCAATAAGTTAATATGACTTCGCTGTCCAACACAGCCAGTCATTCCAGCTGTATGAAAAAGTCAACCCAGAACCCTATCTGAAAATAAAAGAACACATTCATCTTGTACCTGTACAAGTCACAACAACAAGCTTGGACGTAAGTGGGGTGACGTTTCTTTTAAGTACAGTCCAATGAACTTTCTGATAATGCGGAGGCATTTTTGTTGGTTGGTTGGTTGGTTGGTTTGGGGTTTTTTTGTTTTGGTTTGGTTTTTTTTGGTGGGTTTTTTGTTTGTTTGTTTTTTAAGAAACAATGTTGTATGTCTAAGTCCCCACCTATGCCAGTACTGTGTTCGTAACATTCACTATTACTGGACCCTTTGCTGGAAAGGTACACACAAGTAGGCATGGGATCGTCTGCTCCGCATACGTTACCCTCTGGTAATTAAACACTGATCCTAAGCTTTGAAATCGCCAAGACGAAGGCTAGAAAAGGATTCTGCTGTACCGGTGTGCTAAAACACCACCAGATTCCCCCTTAAAGAAGGGGGAAGGAAAATGAAAGGAGTTGCAGATGACACAATTCAGTGTTAACAGTTTTAAAGCACGGCAAGCATTGAAAAAATCACGGCACGACTAACAGCTTGCGCCCTTTCCACAAATTTGCGTGGCAGGAGGAGATCGCTACACAGCATTCAAGAATCAAGATTCAGGCAGGCACCGCTTCATCTGCAGTGCTCTGCTACACATCTCCTCATCTGACTTCCAGCTCCAACAGCGATGCCTAGAAAGTGATCTTCACCGCAGCTACTGTCGATGCAATGCAATTACAGAGTTTCCCTCGCTCCTTTAATCGCGTTATTCAAGCAAAACCGCCACGCAACACGTACGGAGCCCTCCACGACCAACACAATGCAAACTTCTGTCCTACAAACCCACCCGGTTCCCAGTTACCCGCCTGGCTAGTAACAGCGGCGAGCAT
>VZTL01043135.1:0-23219 GCA_013400535.1 Scopus umbretta
CAGTGAAGAGTACACCTGCGTAATCCATGAGCCGCCAGCTTATTCAGGAGAATGCTGTGAAAGACAGTGTCAAAGGCTTTACTAAAGTCCAGGTGGATAACATCCACAGCCTTTCCCTCATCCACTAGGCAGGTCACCTTGTCATAGAAAGATCAGGTTAATGAAGCACTAGGGAAGAAATGGGAGCACCCAAGGAAGAGAAGGGCCAAGAACTTCTTAAATGGTCTTTGCCACCAGGTGCCAATTTTGAAGAGGAAAATCTGGGATTTGTGCATGGATTGACAGAGAGCAATCAATTTTTGCTTTCAGGAATGCAAGAACCTGGAACTTCCTATATAATGAATGATCTGCTAAATTCCAGAGGATGTATAACACACAGTCAAATATTTCTGACATGGAGAAGAGACTAGGAGAGACATTTTTGGATTAATTTTTAGCAAGTCTTGCTCAGTATGAGGGAATAAAGTGACCTTTTTTCCCCAGGAAGATTTCCAGAGCTTCTAGTGAGAAACAGTTTCTGTTTGTCCTAGAAAAACAATCTTTTATATAGATTTTCTTAGAATGACTTTCTTTTAATGACAATAATTGTCTATGAAGTTATACTACGTGCAATGAAAAGTATAAACTTTCATCCAGCAATGTGGATTTACTATGTCATTTCATCTTTCTAGGAAAAAGGGATGAATCACAAGTATATGTATATAGATGCACATACATTATGTGACATGAAACTGCTGAGCAACGATTTGTCTGCCTAGGAGTTCCACAGAGCTCCTTTATGTCCATCCTGAACAATAAATCCTATTTAGGTTTTGACAGCCAGCACCAATTTCCCAGAAAAATCTTGTTGTTTTCACCTGTGAAGCAAAAATTAACTTGACGAATGATATCTTTGTTCTGTTATTTTCTTGGCCTCTGCAAAAAATATGCAAATCTACGCTTAAGTCCAGAAAGAAAATACTTTCTAAAATAAATTTAATCTGTTTATGAAATATGAATTCCAAACTGAAATGGATGTATTTTATTTTAAATCAAAATGATGATCCTTTTAGCTTTCTTTTCCTAAAAAAACATTACTGCATTGTTTAGAGCAACATTGCTGGCGATTGACAGCTGACTTTACATAGGAGAATTAATTTTTTATAAGCCTGTCTGTCATGATATTACTGGAACAAGACAGTAAATATCAGCCTGCCTTTGTCATATTTGCAGCTTGCTTTCATTAGCTCTCTGTTTCCTTTATCCTGGGGATCGTCTTCCTTTGAAAGAGGCAATTTATTCATTTTATCAGATGATAGTCTGGTATGTATGTGGCCTACTTAAGAACAAGGTCTAATTAAAGAAGAAAAAAGAATCACATGAGTTCAAAGTAAGAGAGCTACAGTACATACGGGTTAATATAGCTAGGAAGGAAAACTTTGAATTACATGGGGGAAGAAGTTGTCTGATCTTTCTAGTGGAGGCACTCTCCTCCACTCAATCATGCAGGGCAATATGGAAACAGGAATGGACATTTAAGTCAACTCAGTGGTCACAACTCAACTTCATGATTCTGCTTCAAGCAGACGGATATGTGCTGCAGTGCACACCAGGATTTTAACAGAGCACCTGTTGGGGTTACAGGGACCCTGACATTTGGCCAGATATGGATCACTTGAATGGGCAAAGGAAAGAAGGCAGAGCCCAGTGGACCTCAGGCTGGGACCACACTGTGCCTCTGTCTTCTGCTATGCACATAGTCCAAGGCTGAAAACTAGCAGCTTGAGATATGACCCTGCTAGCAAAAATCAGTATCGGACACTGTCTGGAAGCTGCAATAAGCCATGAATTGCTGAGTGACCTACAGAAGACTGTGGGAGACTTTCACATCTCAGACTTCCTCACCTCAAACAGGCTTCAGAGAATGTGGAAAATTCACAGGACTCTGCTCATTTGATTAATGGGAAATTGGCTTAGTGGCTTCCTGGTCTACTCCCTTCCTTCCTCTGCTTCTTCCCACTTGCCTCAGGCTGGTAGTTAAAAGCCCTGTGAAAACACAGAGGTTGGGTCAGGCTATGGGTATCAGAGAAAAATAGGCAGGGAGGGAGAAGAGGCTAGCTCAAGTGTATGAGAACTATTTCAGTTGCTGTAAATGTTGCGCAGAAGACAATGGGAGTAACTACGCAGCCACAGGCATCTCCAATAGTCCAGCCGAAACAAAACACTGTAAAACAGGCAAACCAGGACTGCCTGTACTTCCTTCTTGTGAAGTAAAAGGACACCACAAAAAGTGTTTGTATCCAACATACAGGTTATTGGATAGGTGATTAGCTGAACTTCTGTGGTTAAGAATATTTAAGAATTCTGCAGACTGGGGAAAAATGCAGGAAAATTGGGCAAAATGCCAGATTTGTTCTAAAACATGAATTTCTCAGTGTTTGTTCTGCTATTTAAAAGAAGAAAAAAAACTTCCTTTCTTATGTGTATGATGTTGGGAGGAAAAAAAATGGCACTTATTCTATGGTCCAGTCCAAGCAGCTTATGAAATGAATAATCAATAAAAAGAATTATGTCTTTTTAAGGTAATGTCTTATAAATAAATGTATCTTGCAGGAGTCATTTATTTGGTAAACATGCAAGTTACTTCAGTCATCAGCTAGACATGAGAAGATCAAAATAAATCCCAAATGTGGAATCTAGACTCTGCTGCATATCAAGAAGATTTTTTGACACCTGGTCTCAAGTCTGCTGTTTCTGTGGGCTGAATTTCTGCCTCTGATGTCAACTTTCTCCTATCACAGGTTGTCACATAAGTGAGTGAATGACCTGGGCTGAAGACTGGGTGTCTCATCTCACAGGCTACTTTGCGTACAGTAATGCGTCAGGCTTTTCATTTTTTGACACGTAGTAATAGTAGTTGCTTTCTGAGTTGGCTTTTCCCTTCTTTGACATGACTGAGTCAGTCTCCTGGGACCAAAAGCTCAGCCGTAACCTGCAGGAATGAGGCATCCTGAGTCAATTCTTTAGGCTTTGCAGGGCCGGGCTCTGTGCACAGTTGTGGGGAGGAAGTGGCAGACAACGTGTTACCGGCACATAGTTCATAAAATGAAGGAAGTAGCATGTTTTCCCACTCTCCCATGCTTCAAAAATAGGAATCCTTTGTCCTGCCAAATGCATGTATAAATAACCTTGTTATCTGCGCTTTGCACAAACTGATGTAGACAGCTAAAGGTATAAGATTATTTGCTTATTTTTCCCCAAGGTTCAATGGATGTTACATAGTCAAAGAAAAATATACTTTCAGGTGTCAACTAATATCATTGCCAAGAATTTGCATCTGTAAAACAGACTAGAGCAAAAGTACTCAGTAGAGGATGTGAAAAGGAAAAAAATATGCACGTGAAAAGCATTGCTGAAGAGGAAAAGCAGGGCACTCGGTAACATGCAAGAGGGCCTGTGCAAATACCAACACTGGAAACAACAATGCTTTTGTGATGGGAATATCAGAAAACTGGAAGAGTTTAGGTAAACCTATTGGTTTACCCATCATAGTATGGCCTGCAAGCTGATGGGAGAATTCAGCAATCTGTGTGGACCTCTGCCTATAAGGTAATTCTGAAAATACTGCCATATGGAGTCCTTTGAGAGACAGAAGCCTGCAGTAAGCACCATTGAGATGACAACCTTGAGGAGCCCAGACCTCTTCAAGGTTCAGACACCTGATTTTAAAATTCACTATTTGTTTTTAAACTTGACAATGTTTATGATTTTTTGCTACTAAGCCCAATTTGTATCCATTTGGAAACCAGTGAGCTCTTCTACATCTTGTCATCTGGATATAAACTAGAGTTTATGCAGCTACAGTAGCCAGGAAAGAGAGTTTACTTCAGTGATGGTTCGTTCTGCTCTGAATCAGGGTATGCTTCATGATATATTTTACTTTTTGAAGGTAAATATTCAGTATGGGCATTTGGAACATTTGCCCTTTTTTTTTTCTTTTTTTTTAAGTGGTTCACTTTACCATGGTTGAAACTTACTCTCTGTCATGCAAGTAGTTATCTCTGTGGTATGAAAATTTTGCTAAGCTTTGCCCCCTCCTAAAAAGGGACTCTTCTCTGGCATATTTATTGAAATACCCTGTTGGGTTCCAGCATTTACACTTCCGTTGTGTCTTTGCTTTAAGGGAGATCTTGGGAACAAAAAGGAATTGGGGTTGGGTTCTTACTGTGCATCACTGCACCTGGAATAGTGCAGATTTTTCCCAAATATATCCAGTGCTCACAGGGCTAAAGTACTTATGAGTGTTGAATCAGAGACTGGGCCATTGTAGGTTCTATTTCAGGGTGTGCTCTAAAATAGTTTAAAGAAGTTCTTACTAGAGCTCTCAGGGTAGTGTGTTTGTGCTTCTGCTGCTGCTTTCATTTATTAGGAATAAATAAACATTGAGAGAGAGAGACATCTAATGAATTAAATTTATAGATGCAAAAATATTCATTTCAAGTTGTGAAACTATTCTGTACATAAGAATTATAGGCAATGCTCAAGACCCAGGTGGGATCTAACAGTGAGTGTTAGGATCTATAGTCTAGTACAGAGACAATGCAGACACAAAGTCAGAAACTATTGTGCAAAAAAACTCATGTAAAAAAGAACTAATTGCCACCTTTCCAGTTTAAAGCAGCTGTTCATCTTCCTTTTAAATATTTTCAGTTTTATTCAAGGTCTATGATGATATTGTATTCACAGGCATGCTTATTCTTCTTCTAAATGTCAGGATGCTTATTCTAATAGGTTTGGAGCTGGAGACTGTAATGGGCATAAAATGATTTCTTATGCCAAAGCATAAATAGTATCTAGCTGAACCAGCAACAAACACTTCGGTAAATACACTATGGATTATGACGTACATCCATCATGTTTATACAAATTATTTGTTTGACCAAATAAAAATACCTGGGTTGTATTCATGTTGAGAAATACCGTGGCAATAGCAGGTTTCACTGGGACAGTCTGCTTATCTTACACAGCTATAAAAATAAAAGCTGAGAGGATGTGTGTGGGCACGGCCTTGCCTTAGCAAGGCATGGCAGGTCTCCGTCTACCTATGCTTTCCAGAAAAGCTTTGAAAGAAAAGCTAAGTCATAGGTTTCTATAGCTCTGTCAAGAATGCAAAACTATCCCATATCAATTGCCAGTAAAAACAATAGAGATAAATGCAGGGGTTTCAAGCACGTCAGACTCTGGGCAGGTGGGAAGGGTCTGCCCCGGTGCTAGGGACCTTGTGCCTTTGCCAGCCAGCCTTCACCAGAAACAAAGCTCACATGTGTTTTTCAGTGGTTTTAATTAAACTTTCTGATCGTCTGTAGCTGGTGCTGGCATCAGTGCTAGAGAAGAGACATCTGAAATTTCTATAAACAGCCATAATTCAATCAGAGGAGACCTGTTGGCATCTGGTTCCCAACAATGGGTGCTAAGGGTCTGCTTGTGCACCCCTGCATAGGGATCCTCTGAGAATAGGGTTTTTTTTCTGAGATAGTCTTTACAATTGAAAACATTGAAAAAATATCTCATTTCTACACTTTTTCACCTGCTACATTTTTTAGGGAGTGCTCTATATATAACTTTGTGGGGCACCAGCATTGTTGTTCAATGTTGTTGGATATACGCAGATACCACACGATTACAGCTATATACAAACTTGAGCAGGAAAGAGTTCATGCCATGTTATCAATGAACTGCCCTGCTACCTGAGGGCATGAAACACTTCGGTGACCAACAAGTAAGATATGGTGGTGGAAGTGGAGGAAGAAGAAGAAGAGAAAGGAGATAATATCTGGGGAAGAATAAAGATGCAAAATAGTTGGTACTGTTTATTCTAGATTTATCTACTTGTTGTTTGCAACGCTTCCTGAATGTAGTTTTTCCTTACATCTTTGCAACTGCTGATGGGTAGTGACTCAATTTCATCAAATGAAGAATCATTCTTTCAGTAACAGATGAGTGCTTACCAGAGCAAAAAAAAATCCATCTGATGAAGATTTTCTCTCCCAGAGCTCCACAAGAAACAAGCTGCATTGCCAGCACCCTGTGCATGTAAAGACAACAGGAAAATAAGCAACCCCTCACTTGATGAGTGTCAAGGAATAGAAAAGGGGACCAAAGAAAGAAGAGAAAGTGTAACTGACATGAACACCATTCAGTGGGAAAATTGCCTGGCTCCCTGTGTTTTCTTGGCACATTTCCTTTTCCTGATATTCACAGAAAAAAACCAATATGGCACAACTCAGACAGCACAATGATAGCTTGGACTGCTTGGGGCATAACTCTCTCTGTCCTAGAGCTCAGAGGCTCTAAAAGTGTCCCTTGTTGGCTTGTTTTTCATTGTGTTCGTAACTTTTTTAAAAAATCTACAAAAAGCAATCTGAGTGAAAATGGACTTTGTCCTGATAGAGTTCATGGTTCTAAGATGAAGGAATGAATCTGAGCAGATGATGACCACTAGCAATGTGCTTCAAAAGGGCCAATGTAACAGCCTCAGACTGCAGGAAAGGTGCCCACATAGAAGAACCCCAAGGGGAAAAAATAGTTCAGAAGAGAGGGCAATTCCTATATGAAGCAATATCAGGGAAACAACACCATTCTGTCCTCCTGTGGAATAAAAACAGGAAAATGCCATAGTGGCTCATCAAGCTGGATGAGGCACACCTGAAGAACCGAAAATCATAGAGAAATAAAAAGTGAATACAGTGCTAGTAACTATAGATATCTGTAGTTGATAGCCACCTGCAGAGGAGTAAAACTAATTTCAAAGACAAAGGAGCAAAAATTGCAGCTAAAACCAATGTTGGCTAAATGCATAAGAAGTTAAGCAATACACTACATTTTCACCCATATATCTTTTATAAGAAAGGGAGAGAAAATAATAATCAGGAAGAAGATTAAACTGTTTAGCATGTATTTGGTGTAGCTTTCACAAAAAATATTAACAGCAATTGTTTAAACAGCTAATGAATATTGAGGAGTCATGTCCATATCAGGAGAGGGAAAGAGTAGATTAAAGACTGTTTGCATTAGTGGGATATATTCAGACTGAAAGCACAAGATGAACATACCCTTGATTCCTTATGGAACTGGTCAAACCATATGTGCCTGAATAATTGTGATTTTTAACAAAAAAATGCATTTACAAAAATAGTGAAGTCCCAGAAGACCAGGGAAGAACAAATCTTATAAAGAGAAATAATTTTTTTTTAAAAGTGGAAGAAATTATGATCTAGAGAACTACAGCTTAGACAGCTTAGTTTTGGTACTCAGAAAGACTCTAGAAGAAATTGCATTCAAAAAACAGTAGAAATTATTTGAAATTTAGAAAGTATGAACCTAAAAAATAAGAAAACTAGATTAATTTGGTATAGAAATGAAACATCTAAATAAGGACATAATTGAACAATGTAAAAAGATTTTGGGGTGGTTTTCTAGGCAGCCTGTAGGGGTAGAGCAAGACAAAAAATCAGTTTAAATAGAAGCAGAGAAGACACATTTTAGATTTTACGACAAACTTGCAAATTATAAATGTACCTAAGTAGTATAATTTGCAAAAGCTGTAGAACTGCAGTTGCCAAGTCCCTGAGGAAGACAATCAGCTGCCTTTTCCTACGTAAAGTGTAATTTCACACCACCCAGCAGTGAACTTTGCCATATGAGTGAGTCCCTGCAGACTGCCTGTGCAAGGCCAGCTTTGATGGGTTGCCTGTGGTCACTCAACATTGAAATGGGAATGGGTGTTTCATAGAGAATCTTTCTTAGATTTGATTTGGCAAGACTGAGAGTTGTACAAACGCCCATTGGGAATGGTCTGGACAGAGGTGAGCCTTGCAAAGGTTCCTGAATCTGCCTGTCCTACACCAGAAGGGAAGTATGCCCAGGCACCTGTATAGAACTCCTGTGCAAGTCTTGAACTAAGGCAAAGACCCAAGGATGGTTTTTGCACAACAGAGGATCTCTTTTTTGCTCCTGAAATGTTGCTATCAAAATATACAAGAAGTGTTGCAGGGTTCATCTACACAGCTAGAAATGAGACTGACCCCAAGGTTAGGCAAATCAATACATCGTTTAAAAAACATTACAGAGTTACTGTTTCTGCCAGGTAAATATTCCTACCATGCATAGAGTATACAGGGTAATAGGTTTACTTTGACCCAGATAAAAGAGGTAACAGAGATGCAAGCACAAAATAATAGCTAAGCTTTTCCTGCAGATTTGCATTTAATTAAACAGTAGAGCTCCTCCAAAGGATGCTGAAGCTGTGCAAGAGGTGAGCAGCAGCATGACACATATATATAGTGATCAGGTCCGTCCCAACCTTGGTTGTCTGGAGAATGTGTCATTTGTGCACGTAAACGCAGGCTTTATTAGAACACCAGGCAAACTTGCGTCTGGAAGATGGCCACATAAATGTGGGTATTGGGAGGGAAGAGAGATCTCCCAACACAGCACATATGACTGGAAGGGGCCAAGTTTTTGCCTGCTCAGAAAACAGCATCTTAAAATCTCTTTTATAAAAAAAGGGCTAAAGTCCCTCTTAAAACTAATAAGGACTTTTTGCTCCTATTTTTTTTCTGGGCAACAGTTCCAAAACCTCACTGCCCTCATGATCCACACCACTTTTGAATTTCTATCCTGAACTGGACACTATTTGTTTATTCTATTTGCCCTTGTGCCAACATTGTCATTCAATTATCATGGCCAGAGAGGAGCCACATCCCATCTCAGGCTTTGTTTTGCTCTTCATCTGAGGAAGCAAGCATCCATCATGCTTTCAGAGCTATGCACAGTGTAATGATCCCCATGCTAATGCCTGAAGGAGCTGGCTTGACAAAATAGGACTGATGCAGCCATGTCACTGAGTTGAAGAGCCCTGCTAAGCAGTAGAGTGATGATAGCACTTCTGGGGTCATTCAGTGCTTCCTGGAGGATATTGTGAGGTAAATAACAAATTAAGACTGAATATGGCAGTGGTTATTCTCAGCTTCCTTGAAACACTGGGACAAGTGGAGCCAGGAGCAGTCCCTGTGCTGTGGCCAAAATCCAGTAGAGGACTTATTGGCAGGAATTTGGTCCAATATGCATATCCAGAGCAGTAATTCTGTAATTCTTGGAAAAGACACAGCATGGCTCCCTGTCAGTGACTGGCTGTCATTATTGAAAAAGACAAACTAGGACAGAGAAAAAAATGCAGTTCTGCCCCACCTCTAACTCTGCTTCATATTCCCTTATGGGCAGGTAACACCCGGGGAGAAATCAGCAGGGAAGAAATGCTGCATTCCTGTGACCCTGGGCCTTATCCTGTGGATAGCGCTTTACTGTCTCACACTATCAGCATCGCTACAAGATCTGGGAAGAATCAGTCCCTTACTATATGATTTTCCATGAAATAATAAGGTCAGTCTGTCAATTACATCTCACTGATCACTTGGATGAAACTCAGATTTTCTCCTCATCTCTACCTGTTGCCAGCAGCAATTTTTACATTTCCAGAATGTTCACACTTGGCTGCTAAAATTGCATTCCTAAATCTAGATACAGATACCCAAATAGATTCAGACTCAGACACAGAGCTCTCACTTCTTCAGAGAGGGCTGCAGTCAGTTGATGTCTGAGAAAACCAGGCCACTTTTACTTAGCAGTGAAACCCACATAAAGCAGCCTGATTTCTCTGAACATGTTGCCCTATAGATTGAAGACCATTACTAATGCAGTAAAAATATTATTCAGAAGACACAGGATAAATGTTACAGATCCTGGCTTTTTAAAACCTCTCTCCAAACCAAAACTTAACATTTAACTTCAAAAAGTGACTATGTGTATTTGAAGTAAGAGTACCTAATAATATTTTTCTCATAAGCTGTTTAAAAGGAGAGTACGTCTGTGGTTTTCTTTTCCTTTAGACCTGAGGGAAAGAATAACACAATAGATATACACGGAGAGAAAAAACACAGCAAGCTTTGCAGAGCCATCACATTTTTTTGTTCTATGGATTTGGCTATTTATTTTTGGTGATGTCTTATCTAGGTGACAGAATACACAAATGACAAACAACAGCAAACAGTGCAGAGACTGGCAGCTGTCTGCATGAAAAATTATGAGGTTCATGCAATGAGGTTTTGCTCATTTCTCAAATCATTATTCAAGAACTGTCACACACTGAACCTGCATGACTCTGGCAGCAGGCAGGATGCATTCAGATCATCTTCAGGGGCTGAGGACCAGGACAGCAAGACACTCAGGTCCAGGACGGCAAGTTAGGGAGATCAAATTCCATTTCCTTACTGCTTGTTCTTACCCTTTCTGTGTGCTTCCAGTTCCTTGTGAATGAGAGGGGAATACAGTAATTCTTAAGTAATTGGTACATTAAACTGAGTAGAATTGCAAAGCCATACTCCTACTTGTTGTGAGAAAGTACAAAATACAACATTTTTTTCTTTATTTACTATTTCTGATTAAATAATACATATCCATTGCTGCAAAACTTATTTCATCAGGAAATATATCTTTAAGTGGAGGTTTGGAGAAATTTGTTTTTAACACAACCATTTGGAAAACTGAAAAAGCAGGAGAACTGGGTTGACCCACCATAATGGTAACATGTAATAATGCCTCCAAAATAAAATATCAGCAAAACAATTCCTGTGAAATGCAGTTTGTAGACTTGTAGCTGAAGAAAGAGTTGCCACAGCTAAGTGCCATAAGATTCCAAGGAAGTACTTAGATATTCAGATTTGATGAGTCAATGCAAGTACCTATCTGTATGTCAGCCATAGGCCTGCCTTGCTTGCATGCAAATACAGTCAGAGCTGGACTCTAGCCCACAGGGCTGGACATTGGCCAAGCACTGGATCCTGATGTGAAGCAAAACTTAAAATCATTCCATCCTTTAACAAATAAAGATGTTCAGGCAAAACCTCTATAAGGTACTAAGTCAAGCTTCTTCCTAAATGTGCTGGTATCACCTGCTGCCAGGAATTGTATGTTTTTGTCATGATTTAACCCCAGCCGGCAACTAAGCACCACACAGCTGCTTGCTCACTCTCCCCGCAGTGGAATGGGGGAGAGAATTGGAAGAGTAAGAGTGAGAAAACTTGTGGGTTGAGATAAAGACAGTTGAATAAGTAAAGTAAAAGCCATGCATGCAAGCAAAGCAAAACAAGGAATTCATTCACTCCTTCCCATCGGCAGGCAGGTGTTCAGCCATCTCCAGGAAAGCAGGGCTCCATCATGTGTAATGATTACTTGGGAAGACAAATGCCATCACTCCAAACATCCCCCCTTCCTTCTTCTTCTCCCAGCTTTTTATTGCTAAGCATGATGTCATATGGTATGGAGTATCCCTTTGGTCAGCTGGGGTCAGCTGTCCTGGCTGTGTCCCCTCCTAACTTCTTGCACACCCCCAGCCTACTCGCTGGTGCAGTGGTGTGAGAAGCAGAAAAGGCCTTGACTCTGTGTAAGCACTGCTCAGCAGTAACTGAAACATCCCTGAATTATCAACACAAATCCAAAAACATAGCCCCATACTAGCTACTGNGGGCAGAATCGCCTCCCTCGACCTGCTGGCCACGCTTCTTTTGATGCAGCCTGAGATACAGTTGGCTCTCTGTTGTGATAGGACAAGGGGTAATGGTTTTAAACTAAAAGAGGGTAGATTTATGCTAGATATAAGGAAGATATTTTTTACAATGAAGGTGGTGAAACACTGGAACAGGTTGCCCAGAGAGGTGATAGATACCCCATCCCTGGAAACATTCAAGGTCAGTTTGGACGGGGCTCTGAGCAACCTGATCTAGTTGAAGATGTCCTTGCTCATTGTGGGGGGGGTTGGGCTAGGTGACCTTTAATGGTCCCTTTCCACGCAGACTATTCTATGATTGTATGATACTAACTGGGCCTAGAAAGTAAGGCACAGAAGTGAGATCTTTTCTCATCTGAAGGATGGACAAAGTTAATCATAAATCACTTCTTAGTGTGATTTTCCTCATCCACAAAAGGTTCTCAGCAAAAGGATTTAACTCCAAATGTAGAGATTCAGTCTCTAGCAGGAATTGGGTGTGATTTCTCTAGACTTTATTTGGTGTGTGATGAGTAGATGTCTTTCCTGTATTTTTGTGCACCTAATAACGTAAGAGCACATTCCACATAGCAAACTCCAGTGAGGATGGAAACTGTCTTCCATACTGAACTTTGTTGGCACTGAGGCTTTCCTAAAGATTGAAGAAACTGAGGCCAGACCTCTCACTATCCTTAGAACAGAACAACAAACAAAATTAATCTCTTTTGAGATTTGTAGCACTTTACCCAGCATCAGAAACCAAGACTTTTTTTGGCTTTATACTGGTCCCAGCATTTGTCAGGACGGGAGTAATGCTGTGGGTTTATACTACATGCAAACCATGGGTTCCCAGACATCTTCTTGTCTCCTGGTCTGGGCATGCAAACTCACTGCATCTTGACCTTCACCGTCTTTCCTTCTCATTCCCTGTTTTCATGAAACACAAACTTTACTGCATAGGTAGGAGGCATGGCGCACACCAGACAGCCTCCGGCTGGGACAGTGGTGCTGGGCCATGCAGCTGCTTCACTGACTGTGTGGGCACAGTTTAAATACGTTGCTGTGGTTGGATGAAGCAGATCTTTCTCAGAGTCCTTGACACCATTTTTAAAATAGCATAGTATAGGCCTGGGCCCAGAAAATTTCTTGCCCTTCATAGCAAACTGAAAAGTCATTTATCTATCTTCCCTGTTTTCTGCTGAAATCACTAATATAATGCAAACTTGCTCACATGAATATCATGCACCCAGCGGAACAGCTCTGAATTTCTCATTTCCTTTCTGCTCCTGCTATAATTAAAATAAAATGTTTGATCCTCTTTTATACGACATTTGGATCTGTTTTTTTGCCATGGTTTGATTGGATTCCTGAAAATATTTTATCCCACTCATGTACATATGAAAAAACTGTCTAGGACAGTCTTTCAACTTAACAGTATAATCCTCTATGTTTGCAGCAGAAAGTGACTTTTCTACAGCTGAAATGGCATGAAAATTATATGTGTAGAGTAAAAAATATGGGCTGTTAGGCATCTGCTAAGCAGAGAAAGACCCACAGACCTGTGAGCATGAATAATACTGTGTGCAGAATGAAAAATTACGTTTTTGAGGTGGGGATGAAGAACAGGTTATATTTTATTTATGCATTCACAGGTGCTGACTGATAACTGCTAAGCTTAAGTACATAAACATCATAGGCACAGGGAAGAAAGTCTAAAACATCCCTGTGAGAGTGCCAGCTCTGTGTTTCTTCCCAGCCATCAAAGTCATGATTGCCCCCTGCCACATAAGTCAATACATTCTTCCAGATCTCTCCAGGCAGCTGCAGGACCTCAAAGGAAGCTGGCTGACCATGATGTGCAGAAGCTCTGCCAAAGCGTGGTCCACCCGGCCAGCAGCAGCTCCTATTGGTACAGCTAGTAAATACCAGGATGTGCCACTGGTTTGGTCCAAATATTCTTTTCTTCATGAAAGATTTTCTTTTTAATACGCTTATGCCATCATGTAAAAGAATTACATTGTGTTATTCTGTACCGTGTATGTATCATCCAACCTTGTCCTTCAACCGATCTACTATATTGTTAGCAGGTTTAACTGCAACTAAGGAGGTGAATGAATCTTCCCCATCACCCCTTGAACCCTAGTCTTGTCATAGCTTTTTTGTTAGATGACAGAATTGCTCCAGCTTTACATTTTCTTTAAGGTCAAAAGGTTGTTTTTCTTTTCAGAGTGCTTTTGCCAGGAAGCCTGTCATTCTCCACTCATGAATCTTTTGTTCTGTACCTATGAGAGAATTTCAACAGCCAAAACAAACCCAGACAGCTGAGCTCATTAGAAGAACCTTTCCTAAATAACTAGTGGGATTGATGATGTAGTTCAATCTGATGGTGTTAAATACTCATGTAGTCCAGTTCTCTCTTTCCTACCTTAATACAAACCAGTGGTTTGTTATAGGCCCCAGTTAATGGAGAAGACTTCAAGCAGCTGCCAAACATAAAAGCTGTGTTGGTGTCGGCACTAGAAACGGTTAGCAATGATATTTCAGAAGGTCTTGCATGGGAAGAATCACAGGAGGGAGAAGAATCACCAGAAGACGCCCCGAGGGGGTCAGAGATGGAGAAATAATGAATCATCATAACATTGCTACAGTATCTTTCTCTCCTTACCTGCTTTCCCAGAAGAGGCAAGTTGAGCACTCGCAGCTCCCAGGACAGCTGTATTTTGTAGCAGCAGCTCTTTCCCCTGACACTGGATTTTTTGTTCTCAAAGGTAACACCCCGCTTATTGCCACACAACTGGTTTAATGATGAGTCTCTTCTAACTCTGATCCCTTCTCTGAAAAACTAAAATATTGCCATGAGAGGAGCAGGGATAACACCATTATATCTGACAGTCAAAACTCAAGTTAAGGATATAACCCATGTTCTGGACCATGGCTGTTCCAGCCAACTGTGTCATATCACTCTTCATGAACTTATTTTTTGGTTTATTTTGAAACTTCTAAGGCTTTTCAACCTATTGTTGACCTACCATTTCCCAGCAGGAGGCTGTTAAGAGTTGCATTTATGCAATGGGAAGCAATCTTTTAATCTCTAGTCTGTCATGTCAAGGACAAATTGAAATTATTACTGATAAGCCCCATTTAGCTTGATGAAACAGTTATGAAGCTGGGCAGATATGTATTTCCCCCATAACCATGCAGAAGAACTGATGTTGCTTAATACATTTTGGTATTATTCAGTTTGCAACAGCATCCAAACAAACTGAGGTTAAAGAACCATTTTGTCTGATTTTGAAAATGTGCTGCACAATAAAAAGGCTTGATTTTCAAAAGGGCTGGAATTCAGAATTTTCTAGAAATTGGGTGCTTTAAAAATGTCCTGCTTTTTCTTACTCAAAAGTCTTGAAGTGTGTTTCTTCACAGATATTCCTTGCATTGGTTATAATTTCATTTGTAGTATTTTTCTGAGGTTTCCTGTACATCTACAAAGTCTACATTCTGCGATACAAACCCTTTACTATAACAAGCTTAACAGCTGAAGTTGCTCTGTTGGTGGTTCTTGCCCTGTAGGGCCGGTTTGTCTGCACCACTGGTGCTGGCTCACAACCTTTTGCTGGCAAATCTGAGGAAACAGCATTGATCCTGCGCTCCAACGAAACCTTGTAAATGAGTTCAGGAGTGGTACCACAGATCTTGCTTGCAAAGATGGGAGCTTGCTCTCTTCCAAGGTCTGTAATGCAGCATCGTCTGCTCCAGAAGGCAAAAGGCATGGTACTCAACCCAACCGGCCAATCTTTCCAGCAGTTTGTTGGTAACACATGTAGTAGGTCAACACCGCTTCCCCAGTACACAAAGAGCATATAGCACGGACAGTGTGTCAGTGCCCCAAAAGGGTGAAACAGTGATCAGGACTAGTGACAATATCCTGCAGGTTCAAACATTTAGAGCTTTTTGTTTCTTTCTTTTTTTCCTTTTAAAGAGCAAGCTGAGCGTGGACTTCCGACACCTTATCTTGGATCACTTGGTGAAATTCGTCTCAATTTTATGGCATGAAAGCAGGGGAGTAGCTTTCCCTGATCTTGGGTTATGGAAATGGAGTACAGATCTGGAAAGTAAGCACTGACCAGAGGTGAAACTGCTGCCAAGGCTTTGCTGGCTGATGCAGGTACACTTACAGCTTCCCGTCTGAACTCTGCAGCTCTCCTTCTCCTCATGCTTATTTTCAGAGATTGCCTGAAGGTTTACTTCTGCGTCATTTAATCTCATTTAATGCTGAAAATCATTTATCTCTATTTAACATAATTCACAGTCTCTATAACCTGACAGTGATAATAGAGACTCAACTGGCTAATCTTTGTATAAAATTCCCAGTTTAGGTTTTATTTTACTTGTATTAGTGCAAATTTTTTTAAGGAACCTAAAAGGAATTCCCACTGAAATTGAAAGACTCCCATTTTTGAAAGATAAATTTCCCTTTTTTTTCAACTTTCAAACATCCTACATAACTCAGTATTAACTATTTAGACATATAATGTAAATGTGATACTGAAATGAGCATAGAATAAAAGTTAAAATGAAACTATGCAATAAAGTTAAAGTTTGCCATATCAGAAAACATTTTGATATTTGCAGAATGAAAGGGAAAAAATAAAAACAAATTTCTGAAATTTCCTCTGAGAAAATGCATTAAAATATGATCACCTTTACTCTTAACCTTCCTGTGAAAAATGTCAGCATCCTCTGGTTCAGCTTTGCAGTAGCAGCTCCCACTCCCTCTCCTCTTCTTCCTTTGCCAACTTTTTCCCTCCCTCTCCTGGGTTCCTCAATAGAACAGATATGTCTCTTATCTCTGCTAGCTGTTCCACACATCTAAATACACAATTCACCCTCATAACTCCCCTGATTGCTGGCTCCTTGTAGTGCATGTGCTCTCCAAATAATAATTCTTGCTGACCTTAGCGAACCATGTTGCTCTTCTGGCTTCTTTGGGTGCTCTCCAGGTGACTTGACTGATAAATATGCTTCTGCAAAACAACTGGGCTTGTACCAAAGCTCCTTTCTGTACTCTTATTCCTATGCTCTGTATTGCTGGAATATCCAACCAGTCTGTAAAATGTTAAGTCATTCCCTACAATTTCAATAGCAACCATGAAGTTTATTTGGCTTTATAAAACAATTTTTTTGCACCTGTTCTGTTGATATTAACAATTTCTTTCTTTTTCTTTTGCAAAGTTCTTCAATATCCTCTACATTTAGCTCAGTTTGCTGGAAGCATTTTTTCAGGAGACCTATAAAACTGAAGTAGAAATGTTACCCCAGATCTAATAAGTGTAAGAAAGAACTGCCTAAGGATGCATTGCCATTTGCTACCAAATGGGAATTAATTCAATATTCAACTTTACTGTTACTGGGTTTGTTTGCCAAGACTCTGGAGTGCCTGGGAGCTTTTGCCAGAGCAGGGCACTGCTGTGGGAGGCACTGTACAAGCAAAGGGCAAAGAAAAAACCAACACTTCAAAAGCCAAGTCACACAATAAACCACTTGCAATCTACATAGATATAACTGCTGGAGTAACAACACACTGTTTTGTCTGATTTTGGCAAAATAAAAGGCAAGCCAATACAGAGGCCCCACACCAGAGAGGCATAGTCTGTCATAGTACTGGGCATGAACTCATTAGACAAAATATCTGGCTCCTCATAGTCCAGACTGAACTGTGAAATCCAAAAATTTCCATTTGCATTTTTGTAATTGCTATGAAGATGACGCTACAAGGAAAAAAAAAAAAATTTAAAAAAAAAATGCAAGAACATAAGTGGGATAGAAGGGCAGCACTTCTGTGGGAACAAACATAAGAGTGACAATAAAAAATAACTCTGCTTAGATGTGGACATTGCCATTACCAGTCTTAGGTAATTACAGGACAAATGTGATACCCTGGCTAGCAGCTATGACAGTTGGAGGCTGTGGTTTCCTATCTACCCAACAGTAATAACGGTGGGAAATAAATGCCACTTATATTTGGCAGCCAATATTAGAGGGTCCAGATGAGGTGCAATGCCAAGTATTTAAACAGCTTGGTCTGGTTTGATGTGGATTGCCACTTATTTCCTTGAGACCCAGAGCTGGATGCTAAGAGCTTTCTTGTCCAGCAAAAGAGAGACGTTCCTCTCCATCTAAAGGCAGAGGAAGTTTTCAGTAGAAACAGCATCTCTCAGCCTTTTTTTTCACCCTGGTTTTTTACCTGTTTGTGTAAGCAAGGATGCTCTAGTCTAGTTAGTATTTTCCTGTGAAAAAGAAAAGTTGAGAAAAGTTTTCTACATGCACAAGTCTATTAGTGGCTGAGTGCAAGTTTTCTTGAAGGAGTAAACTTTACAAAAGGTTTGCATCCACGTGTTAACTCTCATTAGACACCCAGTTGGTAGACACAAATCTATAGTTAGCAAGCCATTTCCTCTTCCATTTTTGTATCCCCAATCTTTGACAGATATCCCAGCTGGAGTAAAAACATAATAGCATAAATTTGTATAAAACAAGAAGGAAAGGGTAGAGAAGATGATTTCCTTCGCCTCTCCAGAGTAGTTCATAATAATCTACACAGTGATGGCAGGACATTATTGAGAGTCCTGCACACTCTCTGTTTCAGGCAGCTTGTGGTGCTTAAGGTATGGAGCAAAACAGAGCAGTATTTGGGGTACAAAAAAGTCACTATGCTTGTAATCAGCAAGATATTTCAATTTCTGACACTCAGCTTCTAAGATAAACCACTTTTTGTCTACCAAATTCACAACCATTTTACATATATTCATGATCATCTGCTTTTAAGACTAAATGTAGGAATCAATCAGTATTTTAACATAGATCAGTCATCACTGGGGATTTTATTCATGTTGTGTTCATTTAATCATTTCAACATGAAAATTGATTTAGTTTAGAAGAAGATATCTGGAGCCTTCTTGGGCAGGTGAGATGGTCAGCTTTCCTGGAAGCATGAAGAAATAAAGTGAAACACTAGATCCCGAGTGGATAGATAATATCCATCCACTAATTTCAATAGGAACAACATTTCATCCATGACCTTATCTCTGTAGCAATAAATGCATTCATTACTTTATTCAGCTTTATTTTAAAAGTAATCTGAGAAAAAATTTAACTAGGACATTATTTGTGCTATTTTTATGGAGGTACTTGGGAATTAACTCATCATGACAGTAGTTCATTTGCCAGAATTCTTTTCCTAGGTATTTTATAATTTCTCTGCCTAGCTCAAAGATGATTTGTCCAGGGAATACAGCTGGGACGTAAGTATATTTTAAGAAATCACTGAGAAAGCAGCATTTTAGATGTAATCAAATTATTTTACCCCCCAAAACCAAGAATATATTTTACAATTATATTGTGTTCAGCAGGTAAATTAAGTATCTCCATATAGGGGTCTGCACTCCTCTAACCTTACTGTCTTCTCAACTGATCCACTGAAACCTCCTTCACTTCTCACAGCAGGCAGAGACACAGAAAAAGGGGGAGTTTGCTGTGACAGCATAAGGTAATTGAAATCACAACACAAGATGATGAATTGCTTTCCATGGGACAGGGAAATGATCTAGCAATTGGTTTGGACATATTGCCACAAAAAACCAGGTCTTTAAAACATGATGAGGAGTCCTCAAGTTGGCCTTGGTGTCCTTTCCACTGGGAACTGACTAGCTGAACAATTTCCTTGGCTATTTCTCTGCATTGTGCAATGTTTAGTTAGAATGGATAACACAGGATTTCTCAGCAACTGCAATTATTTAAACTACAAGATTTATTGCATCAAAAACTGAAGTCAGGCAGATGATAATCTCTGGAGGGAACATGCAGTTACTTAGAAATACATGTGAAATATTCAGGGTGAAGTAATTCATCTGGCATGAGGAACATTTCATCTCTGTTTTTTAGTCCTTGATCTGTAGCTGCACTTTCTTTCATGGGCACTTCTAGGGATTATTTTATTTGATTAGCAATGCAGAATAAAAACTGAAAATGTTAAAAAGAAACTGGTGCTGAAAAGAGTCTGGTGCTGAAGGTGTTCACTGCACAAGCACATCTGAAAAATGCAAACAGTGTGACAGACCCAACTGGCAGAGTATGCTGGTATAACAGCTCTGGCTTCAGAGGAGTGGTAGAGTGGAGAACCAGCCCAGGAAATCATTATTAAGGGCAAGATTAAAGCACGCAGACAAGAAACTTTGTGTATTTGTCAGTGGCTGCTCTACAGGTGTCTGCATTCAAAATTTAGGTCCTCAGATTTCCAGCTAGCACTGGAGATCCTAAATTCTGTAGATACCCACATTTTTTTTCTCTAAAGACCAGAACTGAATAAAGATCATTCAGCCATGGTTGTAAGTAAATGAACATCTCACTCATAACCACCCTGGTGAGATTTACCAAGCTGTCATTCTTTCATGTCTTATAATCACCTAGACGTTGGCATTCTTAGAACACACACGTGAGAAAAGCTTTGCAAACACAGGGCCCATGGGAGATGAAATAGATGCTAGAATCTGACTGTAAAGCCGCATTTTCTGGAGAGGCAGAGATTCAGATGGCAGATACTTAAGTTTTTCATACAAAATGTTCCCTGAAGCAGGTTTCTGGAATCCAGGTCTCTCTTTTTTGTATCTTCTATTGGAATATAGTTATGTTTAATAACATCTTTATCTTTCAGTGAATACTGAATTATGGAATAATTTCAACAAGAGAGATTGGGAGAAACTCAGCTACAGTTAGGCTATATCGTAATGCTAGTGTATTTATGAAGAATGCGTGGATTCCAGTCTCTTAACAGAGGAAGGAATTGACTGTGGGTCTTCACATCTAGGTAAGGCTGCAACCATTGAGCTGATGGATGAAACAGTAGGAGTAATATTTAAAACAGACTTCCCTCCAAGGAAGGATTCAGGATGGGGGACTCCTAACTGGAATGATAGGCCAATACTCTGATGAGACTGAATCGAGTCCCACTGGCCCAATTGCAGCTCACTTTTTACTGGCTACCTTAAATACTAATTTTGATGGATCCTATTTGCTGGCAGTTAACCTTCCCTATGTCCAATTTAGGGGCCTTAAGAATGTCATTGGACATTACGGGTTTCTACATTTGGACTGTGATGAGGCTGAATTAGTATGCTTGAATTTATTTTTTCTTTTGTTTGGTGAATAATCTTTTAACTAATAAGGAGGACTTTGAACATAGCTGAATCTTTCCTGTACACTTCAAAGCTTCTGCTGGCACCCAGACAAGCACACATCGTGGTATCTGCCTGCCCCAGTCAGGAGTTTGGGACATGCAGACTCCCCCAGTGGCAACAGAGTGCTCCATCACTTGTTTGGCCACTGGTTGTAATGTGTTTGTGTTGTGTCTCTAGAAACTATCTAAATCACCTTCTAAATGTTCCCAAATTCTTTTGCTTGGGGAACAGAAATCTGACAGTGGCTCTGAAAGGCAAGCTTCCCATGGGATGCTGCATGTCAGCCTGCCAAGGAGCCCTCCAGCCAGAAATATTTCTTATTTGTTTGTCTTAAGGTTTTATGTGAGCTTTTTGCAGCTTGAAATAGCGTTTTCTACCAGTTCTGGTAGAACATCCTTTTAAATGTTTATCTGTTCAGTACAACAAAGAGATCTGGGGTTAAATGCTACAAATAAAAAGGAGATTGAACTAACATGCACGGAGGTGCAGCTAATACCTCTAAGTAAATGCCATGTTCATAGGACTCTGGGTGAAATGGCATTAACCAGAAGATTGTAATTTCTCTCATGTCTTCCCAATCATTCACTGCTCCTTTCTAACCTGATATTCCCCCTATCCTCTCGTTCTTGCTCTTAGTGACTCTGTAGTTAGGCAGAAGTTTTTCATTGTACAGACATATCCTCAGCAGAATTTCTTCAGGTGGGCTAAAAATGGATAAAAGAATAATTTTAGCTTACCTTACTGAAGCATTTTCCTCCTTTTCCTTGTAATCCATCTAGAATAAGCATGCAAAAGATTGAAGTGAAGGGGGAGCAAGGAAACACCCTGTTACCTGTCCATCCTTGGGGTATTTCCTGAGATTTTAGATGCAGTTACTCAGCAAATCATCTGTTCATGAAACAAAGAAAATGTAGTTTATATCTGGGAAGACTCAGACAGAAGCTCAAGTACTATCCCAAATATTTAAGCCATCCAATTCGGAAGAGATCAAAATGGTTTAAAACAGTTCCTTGCCTTATTAAACAGTTCTTTGCATTATTAAGCCACTGAGTCACTAATTTCCTTGTCAGCAGGAAAGCAGCCTCTATGTAAAAGACAGCAATGAACTCAGAAAATCTGATGAAAGTAATACGGTTTCACTAAGGATATGGTACAGGTCTTCAGCTGACCCATCCAGCTGACCAGGGCCAGTCTGTAGCAGGTAAGCATCTTTTCATGGCAATAACATTCTAGCGGTTGATGTGAGATGTCAAGAACTCTTTGTTGTGATTGTTAAGCAACTAAACCTTGTTGGGTGCATTCATTACAGCCTAACACTGCTCTGCCTTGCTAAATGATAGGCAAAATTAGTCACCCACTATATGGAATTAACAGGTCATGATAAAGGCTTGTCATAAATTTTCATGGACATGAAATATTAATTTCTTCAGATTACCTGCATATGAGCCACATATCCCTCACATGAAAAGAGAGATTTCATTTGTCTGTACAAAAATAACCTCACAGGCTCTGGGAGCTCTGAAGATAAACTCCCTAGTATTTCTAACAGGCTGGAAGAAGAGGAGGAAAAAAATTCTACCTTGGTATAATTTGAATCTTGTCTTTTTGAAGCCCCTTTTCAAGCTGCTGTACCAAATGTGGGCTTTGGTCACATGGCACACACACCTGTGTGCAAGGAGAGAGCCTGCAGAGCATGTAGGGAAGATATCTTCTGGTTAGATTTTGGAGGGTGCAAAGCAGGATTGGGATGGAGGCGGGGGGATGACACTGCAGCAGCTAGGGCCAGTGCTCACCACGCTTGTTTGGGAAGCAGCATGTCTCACAGAGTTGCTGCTCTGGAGAAGAACACAGTCCAGCACAGCACATTTGGAAAGTTTCCAAGTCCCTGCACGCTGATAGGGAGGCACAACACAAGAAGCTGTGTGTATATCACGGGGAACTGGACAGCTAAATACTTCTGAGGTTCTTGCTGTATTATAATGTGCAGGTTGGGTCTCACAGAAAACTGGCTTTCCTGGAAGATGAGGGAATTTGTGCTTTGCAGTAGTTCAGCATTTACCAAGAATCATCTCTGATTGTAATGAGCAGTGAGATAAATCTGCTTTTTTAATGATTTTCCAACTGGGTTCATTTTTGTATTTTTAGAAACTTCTCAGTTGAGCTTATTGAGCATAATTTCCCTTTCTGTTTTCCAGTAATTAGTGAAATGGTATCTCATTTCATTGTGGAATATGTCAACTCTGTCTGGCATTGGAACCAGAATGGAATAAAAGGAGGAATTATATCAGGGACAGGGTAAGGTCTGGGTGTAGTGGAAATTCAGATTGTGTGGTTGTCCCGCAGTGCCATGTGACTGGCTTGTCGAAATCCAGCCCAGCGTGAGCCAAACCTTGTTTCTAATAACA
>VZTL01043135.1:23227-38956 GCA_013400535.1 Scopus umbretta
AAACCTTGTTTCTAATAACACATAAGGTGATCACTTCCTCAGCCCAGTGTGCTGCCAAACCCCAGCAGAACAAAAATGGTACCACAAGGGCCAAACTTCACGGTGCTGTGACAGCTGGACCTGGGAAATCTGACAGACATCTGTTTCTAAAATTGAATTTATCTCCCCTCTGAGCCATAATAAAGGCTTCTCAAAAACATTAATAAAAAAAAATTTTACAGAAGGAAAAGTTGTATTTTGGAGACTGTACATTACATCTTTTTGAGTTATAACAATCAAAAGAAAAAAAAGAAAATGGACAGTCCTCAGGACAATTCAAAGGACTTTTTGAACTTGGAAAGAAAACCTAGTTATGACAGCAAAAGAGTTATTTTAGTATTTTTCCTGGTTGTTTATTTTTTTAAGAACACTTCCTGGTTTGATTGGCATTGCTAACTGGTTTTCATTTCTTACGAAACATATGTGGGAAGTGTAGTTAATTAGTGTCTATCAATAGTAAAAGCCAGTAAAGTATGAGATGAGTTATATGGGGTATAACAGTGCAAAGTAAGAATTTAGGGGAAGCAAACTAATGGAGCAAAACTAGCATGATTTTCTGAAAGATGTTGTCATCAAATTTGGTTGCGGTAGGGCATGCCTGAAATTAAAACTGCTGAAGCAAATGGAAAAGTCAAATTAGCTAAGAAGGTTTTAAAACCAAATCCTATGGTATGAAGTTAGTCTTTACTCAATTGAAATTCCCAAGAATTTCAGTAGGAGTATTGTCTGGAAAAGCCTGGAGGGTTAGACTTTTGGATAATAAGAAGAACATGGTCAGATGCTTCTGGGTTAGTTTTATGGAACATCATAAAATAGCGGGCTATAAAACCAGAGGTGCATAATAAAAGAAAACTGCAAACACTCTATAAAACAATCCTTCTATTTTAACTTTGGGGGAAAATGTGACTTAGGAAGTGCGGGAACTGTCTATGTTTCTTCCAAATACCTCTAACTAGCCTGTATTTTATGTAGCAAATTAAGTGGGAGACAATAACCTCTTTCACACTTCACTATATTAATAACCCTTCATTAGAAAAAATAAATGCTTGCTCCTAACATTATGACTTTACAGGAATAGCCTATTACCCACGTTTAGTTTTCTGGGCCCACTTTTATGACTGGAAAAAGGTGAGCTCACCATACTTACACATTTCTTAGTATACTTTGTGTTCTATACATCTGTCTTTTACATGGCAAACCTTAAGGGATCAGGTTTTTGCAAAATATAGAATCACAGAATCATAGAATCATGAAGGTTGGAAAACNTTGAAGAGTGAAGTGCCCTAAAAGATGACCAGGACAAGCAGTCTGTGACCGCCAAATCTTTGGGGTCAGGAAGGTGCACCGGGAAGCATGGTGCTCCCCAGACCAAACTTCATGACTGGGTCACAAACTGACAGCTGTCCTCTGCTGTTGGCCTTCTTGGCCACCTGGGCATGCTGCTGGCTCATGTTCAGTCAAATTCACATAAAAATATTCACATCAAATCAAAATATCAATTCACATCATCAAAATACTCAAATTCACATCAGTCAAATATTCACATCAAATAAGTTGTTAATCTAAGTAAAAAAGGATAGTCTTGTGCAAAAAAAGAAACTGCTGTGCAGATTTAACTTTGGAAAAATTGTATGGCTATTTCTGCAGCTTGTAAAAATTGGTGGGATTTTATTTTCTGAAACATTTTTGCGGCATGGGAATAGGTCAACAATGTGTGAGGAGACTCCCACCTGTGTCTGCCTATGTCAAATACTGCTGCAGTATCTGCTCTTTCCATTATACCAGATTCCAAACCTACATGTTTAAAGGAAAAGAATCCAAATATTCAATGTAGAGCATAAAAAAGTATGTAAGAAGACTAAATATAAAATAAAATTTCATTAACACAGAAGCTGGAAATAGAAAACACTTGGCTAAATAAACTAAGAGTATGTCCATCTTGCTTTCTGCACACAGATGAAATTTGCCTTGCTTCCTTGTGCTGTGATCTGGCTGGACCTGACTGTATTAGTGCTAAAACAAATAACCTATTTGAGAGGCTGGTTTTCTTGGCATTAGGTACCAGAATTACCCAAAGTGAAGTTTGTCTTCTACCACAGCCTTTCTGTGCTGTTTTAGGCAATTCAGTTAGCTCTTCTATGATCCAACTTGTAAATATTTCTCATTAACTTTGCGAAAGCTACATGTCTGTCCTTCAGGAGATGTTTCATCTTTTTTGTTCTGCAAAAGTATCATGAAAGGACCTGCCTTGTTCACAGGGGAGCATAGGTAGAACAAACAACACATCACCTTGAGGCTTAGCCATGTGCTGGGTGTGGAGATGTCTCCAGTCCTCCTGTTGTTAGGATTTTTTAGCTCATGTGCAATGTCAAGCAAATGCAGCTTTACTATGTTTTCAAAGTCAGTTCAGCCCAGGGGCAGCCTTGGTGCCTTCATGCAAGGCTGAGACTGGGCTGGTAACTGCTGACTCCAGGCTGAAAACCCTGGGGGCACAATGCAGAGACAGATGAGCTGATTCTGCAGGAATTTGTGCGCCTGAAGAAGCTGAAACACTTTCTTTATGTTCACATATCCACTGAACTTCAGCCTCAATGCCCTAGATAAAGGGAGCCCATCTATAGATTAAACATCCCTAATAACTGCACTAGTGGTGGTCATATAAACACCCTGGAAGGTCTTCTGGTCCTTCTAGATCTTCAAGTGATGTAATACTGGATTTTGCCTGTATTTCTTCATGGTATCTACAGTCAAATACTGAATTTTCACCTGCTAAGCTTTCAGTATTTCTCATTGACATGAGAAGTATATATAAAACAGGGTGTATATGAAATCTCTGACAAAGCTTCATCACAGCATTACAAAAAGAACAACCTTTCTGTTGAGAAATATCAGTCTGAGTGAGACTGACTCTTTATTGAGAACATAATTCTCTCTGCTCTTTGTAGGTGAGAAAAGAGCAAAGCATTTTGCTTCCTTACATTCAATATGTTTTGGTTGGACTTGGATTACTCTTGTACTTGTTTTAGTAAAAATAATACATCTGAAATGCAATTCAATCTTACAAAACTAGTCTTTCATTAAAAAACTGGTATTTCTACTTTTTTGTTTTTGTTTTAGCCCAGCAGTGGAAGAAAATATTTGGAAATTCAGGATTGCCCAAAGGACAGGAACTTTGGTTTTTGACAAGCAGCACTGCTTACCAGGCCTGCATTTCACATGTACTGAGTGCTCTGATTGCTTCCAGACTGTGTTCTTGGAAGTTCAGGAAGTTCCTTACTGGGCAGCTTCTATAGGACAAATGCCATCAGTTTGTTATTTACACTTGTGTTGGTCATTCTCAACCATCAATGCACTTGTGAACCTCCCTGCTGTTTTATTAGCATGACTGGATCCACAAGAACCCAGATCTCTGGCCTTTCCCGTAACCTGCTACAAGGCCACCCCACAAGAGCTTTCTGATTCAGCTCATGTGCAGGGAACCAATGCAAGAACCATTACACAACACAGAAGGTGTATATATATTTTCCCATGCTAATCTCCACCCATCCCAGCCACTAACCAGCTATTAGGTGTGACAGAAGATATCTTGTCAGGCATGGGTAAATCTGATAGATCATTCAGCTTCCTTGTCTTCAGCATTTATATCTTTCCCTTTTTTTTTAACAGTCAATGGGATAATTTAATTCTCAGAAACTGATTGTGTTCCCTACAGATTTCCAAAATAAAGAAGGTAATAAACAACATAGCTAGCACCTAAGTTCTCTTTTGGATTGAACTTTGAAAAAAAAGTTGAGAAATAATTTCCAGTTGTATCACAGTCTGTGCCAAAAAGTGTTAGCAAAAAACCAAGAAGTCAATACCAGAAAATAAAGTCCTCTCTGTTGGATGATGACAAGGATTAATTCCATGCAGCAGCACCTCCATTAGCTGAAGGACTGAGAATGTGGGTGCAATGACAGAGACCTTGACGGTTACCAAAAACTCACCTCAGACCCATTTCTGAGATTTTTGTGACATGACAGCAGAGTCTGACATAAAAAGGGAAAAAAACCCATCTAAGGACAAAAATATACTACAATAACAGATTTAAACCGGCCTGTTTATCCTGGTTGATCTTTCTGACATATTTAAAACTAATTGTGTCATTATGAACAGAATAGTAATGGTTTTATTTGGTACTTTTTCTGTATTGCCTTTCAATTTGATGATAGGCGTATATGAAATTCAGCTTCAGTTCTGCCCCCCCCCCCCAAAAAAAAAAAAAAGCCCCAACCTATCACTCTTACTTGACACTGCTTTGAGGCCTCTTGACACAGTGTGGCTCTCTTATCTGAGTTAACAGACCTATCTCTCCTTGCATTCTTCAGCAGGGAGTCTGCTTCCCTCAGTTCTCCTTCTCTCTCATGTGTACAAATACGTATACATGGCATGACCTACTGAACTTTTGATTGAGTTTTAGTGCTCATGAAAAGGCCAAATGACAGCTCTCGGGTCTTTTAAGATCTGCACATTTTTCAGTCAACTGTGCTTAGGGCTGTCAGAGGCACATGAAATTTCAACTTTCTTCAAAAGAGATCTGTTCTTTGCATCCCAGCCTTGGACCACGATCTTATTCCATACTGTACACCAAGTAATCTTCGAGAGCAAAAACATTCTGGTCTTGGGTCTTACTGGAACTGGAAGCAGCAAGTGAAAGGCTGGGTATCGCAGGAATCTGAACTATTCAGTATGTCAACATTATTTGAAGAGCCACACGTGCGTCATGTTCTTGCTTGCAAGCTAATTAGATTACTTGTATCAAAAGATGGATTAATTAATCGCAGGGTGTGGTGGATGTTTTTTCTTAATGTTCTGAGACCAATTTAATATGAAGTTTTTTATTTTTTATATGTATAATTCATTTCAGAACTGGAAAACGCAGAAAGAAATGTGAAAATTATAAGTCTGTTAAAAAATGAAAATTATAATAACTGCCATCTTTGGCACAGCAAGCTTTATGTTATCTGAAACTATAGATAGTGCCAGCAACCATGGAAAGAAGCAATGATATGAGATGTTTCTAATGAATAAATCAGAGCTGAATGGAAAAGGGTGTGGTTTTGACTGTGCAAAATGCCAGAGAGGTTTCTAGTTTGCAATACTGACACCACAGGTGGTTCACATCTTGCTATCTTCTCATAGTGCAGCATTTATGGAAATTCTACTTTTTTTTTTCTTTATTCCAATTAATTTAATTTTGGACAACTCCTAATATTACAAAATGCACTGACCCAAATTTATGGACTCAAAGGCAGAAGGCAGCATGGACTGGGATCTGGCCCTGGATTCTGCATAGAGGGAGCCATTCATTTCTGGCCAATTCAGCAGCTGCACCAAGCTGGGCATTTATATGTGTGTGTGCCTTTTCACTTATTTTCCTATTTTTCAGTTTTCCTGTTCTAGACAGCTGCCCACCTAATGGGCCAAATTGTGCACATCCTTTTCTTGGTCACCTAGCCCACTGGGCAGTGCATGGTGGGATCCTGGCACTTGGCACACAAGAAGGGAAAGAGTCTCAATGTTAGGCAATGCCAAAGTGTGTGGTTCTGAGCAGGACAATTTGCATGAACCATGAACCATCTGGTCTTCATTTTGAAAATGAGAGGTAGAGCCAGATTTTTAAAGATACTTATCTCAATAAATAAACATAAAGGTAAATGTCCAAGGACAGACATAAGATGCCCTAGACACTTTTTAAAGAGTGCCTGTGAAATTCCCATTCTATGAATAGGAATTAGGCACTTATTGAAATCCTACAAATCAAACACCTTTGAAAATGTGGTCTTTGTTTCCTGATCCCTTCTGTTTTCACTTTCTGCTGTACAAACACTCTCTGTACAGATGAAGGATGTGCAGTTCCTTCCCCAACAACCTTCTTTTGGTTCTCCTTCCTTGCTAAAACGGAGGAAATGACAGAGACCGAAGTACAGGCTGTAAAATCTGCATTACCAGTAAAGGGGACATTGTACAGACCAAACATATCCAATAAGGTCTCTCTGAGACAAGTCAGAGTTCCTATACTTGTTGATTAGGAAAATAACCATTTTTCTTGAATATTGACTGATTGTTAAATGGAAATTAGCAGACAAAACACACAGAAAGAATGAGTCTTAATCAGCTTTCAGAGCATGACTACACAAGTTTCTGTAAGAGAATAAGAAAATAGGCTTGACAACGGTGAATGAGTGCTACCAGCAATGCACACCATTGCTAATATGCATTTAGTTGTGTGTCACAATTTCTTTTCACAACTGCGTAGTTTGAAAGCAATAAAATAGAGGAAGAGCTGTCACAGTTGTTCAGCAGCTGCAAAAATCTTGAAGTTGTGTTTTGGTGTGCTTTATGGAGCACTCACTCCAGTGCTGCTGCAATTTATTGCATCAGCTGGAAAACAAAATAACCATTATTTTATGGTTTTGGATGTCTGGAGGAGAAAAATACTACTTTTAGGCTTTTGCTGGGTACAGTGATGAATTTCAAAGCTCTGTTAATACTGTATGCTCCCACCTGAAAGGCCAGATAGATGATTTTTTTGTATTTGTTTTGCTTTTTGTACATTAGCTGGTGCACGATAGTGCTGAAACGTAGCCAACAAGTTTAGCATGTAGTGCTCAAAGGATGTGAATCAATATCGTTCCTTAGAATAAAATATGTTGCTTTGACCATAGAGCGTAGCGTACAGAAAAGGCAGTGGGATGGATTTGCTGGAAGGGGCAGGGAAGGAGGGCTCCATCACCAGCCTCAGCACCCCGACAGGCCAGGTTGCATGGTGGAAGCCCCCCTGCTCATTCCTACTCTCCCTCTCCCCATAGCCACCTCCCCATTCCCACCCAGAGTGATGTGCCCAGAGCTGCGTCCCTCCCCATGCCCTGCTCCTCTTGCTCTGCAACTCAGCCTGTGTCCCCAGCACTGAGCTGCCCATAGCTCTGCACAGTACTGGAAAAGACTTCCTCTTCAAACCAAAGCAAAATTCCCAGCACAGGCTGTGACTTGTGCTGGGAACAGGGATTTCCCCAGGTAATGGCAATGGGAAGTGCCCCGGGTGCCCAGGAGGATGGACTCATTTGGATTCTTTAGTCTTTCTGTGGTACCCTCAGAAAACTTATTTGCATTTGCAACATTACATTACTCTTTACTTAAGAGAGTCACTCACACTCATAGGAGAATTTGGGCTGAAAGGAGCTCAGAGGTCATCTCGTCCAGCCCTGGCTAATAAACACCAGGAGAACAGCCAGGTCTGGCATTTCCCGGCTGTTGCATGAACACGGTGCAGGCAGAGGCTGTTCACCAGGGCAAAGCAGGAGGAAGTCCAGTGAGTCAGAGAAGGCTCTCCCCTCCTCCTTCCAGCCTAGGCTTCCCTAGCCAGGGAATGAACATCGCTGCACAACTTGCAAAAAATGTCTCTCATGACCAGAAGGGAGCCTGCAAGAGTTGTGACTATTTTATTTTCCCCTGGTTTAGATTTCCCAAGTGCCTAAGATATGTCCTGCCTCTCTTTTCTCCATGGAGCCATCTAAGCCATTCTTCATGGGACTGAGGGTTTCAGCAATAAATAGTTCAAGGGTGTTTCATGGCTCTAAGGACCGAAGCCTCACCCTCTACTGCCAAGACTCAGCACGGTGGTCCCTAACTCCTTTCGGGCTGAAATGAGAAAGCCTTCAGGATGCTTCAGTGATAAACTGAGAAAAAAAAAAAAAAAAAAAGCTTTTTAAAGAAAACCTCAATCCTAAATGCTACTGAGTGCTCACTATCACATTCAAAAGCATAATTTTGTCCGTTGGGGATAGAAATACTAACTGCAGGTGTCTGTTAAAAAATGAGGCAATAAGGAGTTGGATGATTCTCTGCCAGTTCCATTGGAATAAGTTTGGAAAGAGCTTCTTTATTATGTATCTGGAGATCAAGAGCAGCTTTCCATCAGCACAACTGCACAGTACAGTCTATAATCTTTTTTCGGTCTCAGTTTTAGAAAGAAAACACACAATTGAAAAACAAAATGAGATGAGCTCTACTTCAGTTACACATTTACTTTTTTCAGGTGTTTGTAGCTTCAAATATTTCTGTGAGAATTAGAACTTACTGTGATTCATACTGTCCAGTTTTATCTTAGGACTGCTTAGATTAATTCACACTAGAAGGATGCAAAATTGCTCTTATGAGATCAGTTAAGGAACCCAGTTTAATTGTGAGTACAATAGTGGCACTTAGAATAGGTGTCTACTAATGTATAATATATTGCAAGGAAGAATATCCAAGCTATCTGATAACTTTAAACCAAACTAAGGAGATCTAAAAATTCCTCCTTCAATATAAACTGATCTCTATTTATCTGAATATTGCTTTAGAATTTAAAAGAAAAGTCTTGAAAAAGTTGGAAGGAACAAACCATGATAAAACCTAATCAAGGAAATGCCTTTAATATTAAACCAGGTATTTTCCATCATTTTTATATAATAGGCTTCATAGCAGTTTTGGTCCTAATCCTATTTGAAGACATATTGGAGTAAAGAAATCAGTTTCCTTTCCCACCTGAAAGGAACATATTGCCCCACAAGAGCATGCAATCATTCACATCGTACATCCAGCAACTGTGTGGGTGCTGAAATAAAGGTTGGGAATTTTTTGCTTAGCCTTTGTTTATTTGCTTGCACCCACTGATGAAAATTGACAAAGATTTCAGGTAAAGCAGACACAGGTACTGCTGCAGGAGAACGCTGCTTTATGCAGGATCACATTTCTGCACTTACAGGAGGTTTTCAAAGTGTTTGGACTCACTCCAGGTCTTGTTGGACTCATGGTAGAGTCCCTCCAGCTGGCACAGCGGGAACTGTACAGGATCCTTGTGCTCCAGTGCAGCAATGTGGACCCATGAGACAGCAGTAAATACCATTTGTCATCACTGTTTTTCTCAGCAGACTTCCCTCTCACTTTTGGCGAGAAAAAAAAAAAGGGAAAAAAAGTCTTGCTAGCCTCACTAATTTCTACTGGAGGCATTTTAATAAAGTGTTATTTTTTAATATGAGTAAAACTCAAGATTTCTCATTGTTGAAAATTACTGTGATGATGGAAAGCTTTTTCCTGGTTTGATAACGAGCTATATTTTTCACCCTTTACTCTCTTGACTCTTTAAATAGCTTTTATTAGTATAATCTATCCTCTTTATCTTGCTTCCCACACACAGAGAAAAGTATCCCATTGATAATAGTGTTCATATGTGTTTATTAGTTACTGTGAGTTTTATTACTGCATTTCATACTAAGCTTTAAAAATTTTAATCATGCATTGTCCTCTTAGAAAAGATGCTGCACACTTGCTAAGTAAGTAGCAAGCCTCCAAGAAAGCTTACTGACCAAAAAGTTGTAATTCAGCTGGCAGTTATGTAAAAGAATTTAACAAGTAGCTAATACATAAAGGGCTTTAATAAAGATCTAGCATGACAAAAAAATGAGGCTTAATATTACTGTATGCTCACCAGTTTGAAATTCGGCCCCACCGAGTGAGACAATGTGATGTACTTGGAGTTCAAACTGCATTTAAAACCCTTCACATAAAAGCAGTTTGGCACCTAACCAGCTGCGTCTGGAAGAGCATCCATTTTGCCCATATTCATCTGAAATTATGGTCAGTGCTGCCAATACAAAGGGAACCTCCATTAAAAGGGACTTGCTTTATTCCCACTTAATAGACACAAAGTTTTACATTTCACAAATTAGTCTTTAACATGCCTGAACTATCTCTTTTTTATGAATAGTTCAGATGTGAGCTGGGAATGCTCATTTCTCTATTTGGAAATCGCAGCTCATGATCACATTAGTTGCTAATACCTCAAACAGCATGCTTTTATGCATCTTGTTTACATAGTTTGTTTTTTTTTTAATATCATTGCTGTTCATTAGGCTTTATATACTATGATTAACACCCCATTTCCTCAGCAATTAAGTAATTTATCAGATGATAGACATTGCTGTACAGGACCACCATACACTGAAAAATTAGGCTCACTTCAACAGAAGCAAGTATCTCTGCGCTAATTATCACCAGTGATAGTTATGCATAATAATAAAAATCATTCTAGAAAGATAATGAGGCAGATTTTGCTTTCAATAACACTAATGTAAATGCATAATAATTCTGGCACATCCGCAATGTGGTTTTTCCAGATTCACATAACCGTAGCTGGACTGCATTTATCCAGTAGAACAGATTTCTTGTCATTGCCTGGATGCAGACCTGCTGGCCTCAGCAGTGTAGCTGACTTCAACTTGGGGACACAATCTTTCACCTGTGAACTAAGCCACAATTTCAGTGATTTTTCTTTTTTTTTTTTTTATGTGGCCCACTGCATCTAACAAATGTGGGTTTTTTTAAACAAATGTTCCATGTTTTCCACCTCCTCAGATGACAAGACTCAACAGAGGACCAGGGACACTTCTGGCAGTCAGAAATCCAACTCCAGGGACACAAGCTGAACTCATTGCCATTTTGCTCCTAAATTACGGAATTGTGAGAGTCTTCTACTGGGGCCAATCACAGTTAAAATAGATGTGGTGAAATTTTGCTTGCCATAATTTAGATTACCAATTTAAAAAATTACATGTTTCTGCATGAATTTTTTTTTTCTGGTTTTGATAGCTAAAATTCCACTGAAATATAAAGATGAAGCCACTCTCCAACTCTTGAAATACTTTATAAAGCAATTCCCTGAGTGTTGCCACAGGCTAAGGATCAGCACAGGTTTTAATTTTTATCGTCTTTGACGGAGTTCTTCACAAGATACCACTAAGACAAGAACTGGAATTACGGGTTGCAATGGAAAGTCAAAGGGCAGCGATGTTATTTGCAATGGAGTTTAGTCAAATCTGCTTATTTCAGCAACCACTCTTCAGTGGCAGGTATGACTGTCCCATGCAAATCACTAGTCATGAGTTTCCGTGGCAGTTTGCCTATGCAAGACAAGATGAACACAACCGATTATAATCACTGCTTCCCTCCTCTGCAGTAGAAATTGGCGCTGTGACACACGATACCAGCTGCTGGACCCTGGCTACTATAATAAGTTAATTTGCAGGATGGTATGGGCTGCGTTAATTTTCGACGTGGCAAAATGCTAACAGTTGACCCAACCTTGGGCCAGTGTTGTTTCATCAGCGAACTGAAAAAGGAAGTAAGTCGTGAGTCATATAAAATGCTGTAGATGATAGAGAATTATTTAGATTAGTCAAAGCCACAGGAGTCTGGAGGAATATTAAGAGCAACATAAGAACATGAAGCAAAGCAGCACAGTGGCAGCTGAAATTCTTTGCAGCTAAGAAAAAGAGACTAAGGCATTTACCTAGAAAGAAGGTACAATTTGTACAAAGTGGAATAGCTTCGCTGAAGGACTGAAATTCCCATGGAGTCCCCCTTTCCTCTCCCCCTACGCAGCCCGCCAGAATATTCTACAGCCTGCTCACTAGGAAACCCGGCAAGAATTATGGATGGTTTATGTTAAATTTCAGTGTGATACCAAGTAGATAAGGGATTAAAACCCAAGCCCCTCATATTTCACTGAGTACCCTAGCAGTAAGCCCTTGGACTTTGAATTACGTTTTTATGTAAGAAAAGAAATAGCATGTGGAGCTGTCACATTACAAAGGGCTGCAGTGGTCACTCCTGCGTCCTGGACAGAACCCAGTCCATCAAGAAAGCTCTTGCTGAGCCCCTGAAGGGGCATGAGCAGAAGATTATCAAGCTCCTGGATCCCTTCCAGGACACTATCTGGGTATCGCATTGCCCAGGATATGTTGTGATGTGTGACCAGGCGCCCAATTCTGAGACTAAAAAGTAAGGTGAGATGGAGTTGCTCTCAGATTCTGGGCTCCCTTTCAATCCCAGGTCTACTTTCGTATCCCACCCCAAGATACTCCTATAAAAGTTAAAGACCCAGAGATGTAAGAAGCAATAGTCCATTTCTCAAACATGTAACCAGAGATTATACCCCAGAGTGATGCTGTTGATAGATAGCCATCCTCTATGGTTAAAAACAGTGTTTAAATTGAACTTCGGATTCCGAAACAGGCTTGTATTTATTTTTTTTTTAAGCCATAGTTGGAAATCTGCAACAAATGCATCTGGCTTGCCCCAAATGATAGTACTAGGTATGAAAAAAATATTCAGAGGGACACTCTGAGCTGTTGCTCTAAGCAGCATGGCCAAAACCCACAGTCCGAGGGAAGGGACATGGGCAGCGTCCATGGGTAGCATGCCGTGTCTCCCCCAGGGAGGTTAGACTGGCCCTGTTTCTGTTTGAAGGCTGGTTACCAGAGATGAGGTTTGGTATGGAACAAACACTCAAAACTGTGTCACTAGTTACCTGCAATTTTCTCTCACAGAATGTGCTCATTCGTCTGCACTAAGCAATAGATTAATTGAAATAAGAAATTTTTTTGAGATCAAGAACCAGGAATGGAGTGGCAGAAAGACTACGGCAAGCACAGCTGACTGCTTTAATTGAAAATTCAGCAGTGAGAGAAAAGTCAGTAAGAAAAACAAACCTTGGATAGTTTTCCCATCATGTTCCCTCTCCAAAATGGGGATAAAGCACACACCTGAAATTTTCTAACTGAAAGCCAATGCCATTTCAAGCACATAGCCCACTGCCACACAAAAGCTCTTCAGATACTGGAACATCAAAAAGGAGACCCAGCAGCAGACAATCAGCTTAACTAAGCACCCCTTTGAGAGCAGCTCTTTAGGGAGAGCCAGCTGAGCCATAAAAACTGCTGGGAATGAATGACATCAATGCAATTTACCGGCTTTCTTCAAGTAAAGACCTCAGTGTAAGGAAATGATTTAAGAGACAACTAAACTCTGCTAGAGTCATAATTAGTAAATAATAGGTTCCATTACACATATTGGTGTATACTACTAATTCAGGATAATTAACAGAAGCATATGACAGAACAAGCTCTCCTTTTTTTCCTCAAAAACATTTTATTAACATTATTTATGAATTCATATTTCAAAAATATTGTAGGTGAAACTCATTGAAATTCAGACATGGCTCAAATACAAAACATAAAAGAGGGTGAAATAATATCACCATAGGCATAATCTACCATAAGAAATACAATAGTGCCTCAAAAGAGGGATTACATGAGATTTGCAGAAACTTCTGCTTTTCTGCTTTAACAGCCACCGCATAAACACAAATATCAAGATCCTTAGCAGATGTAATTAGTGTAGCTCCATTAAAATCAATAAAAATATGCTGATTTATGCCATACAAGGATCTGGAGTGTAACTTAGCAGAAATGTCAAATGTCATGAAAAATTAACGGCTACAGTTTCATTTTAATACTCAAGTAGCTTATTCATTGCCTTTGTCAGAGTGTTTATCAAAGCATCCATATTCCCAATTTTCTCTTGTGGGATGAGCCAGATTTAAGTTTATACTTCTTTTAGTGTTGCGAAGGCTTCTGAAAGCCTTGGCTATGAACATAACTGCAAAGGACAGTCTACTTAAACGATAGTGCCAAAGTACGTAAAATGGCTGGGCAATAAACCTCTGAACACACTTTTGAAAGATTCCTTTTCTTTAGCAAGTAGAGGATGCCAAAAACATCCATGGTAGAGATGTAGCTTTGTACTCCTCTTAGTTATACTAAGAGATGATCGATTTTTCAAATCTTAATTGATTTGTAACAGCTGAGGTACTCTCCCAAGGCAGTAGTAACATTCCCCCATAAAAACATGGAAATCTAAATACCTGGCTTTGCCAAAGTAATACTGCAAAGACAACAGAGCAGAAGAACCAAACTTAGGTTCATTCTTCTTCTATTAAATTGCAGTTCTTTATAAAAAGTAAGTTGGAAGTAAAAAGCAGTTCTGAAAGAACTATGTTGGTGTATAAAACTGTGTGGAAACTATCTTACAAATGAAGAAAGTGGAATCAAAAGAAGGTGTTTCAAACTTCCAAGCACACATCAGCTTTAAGACTTCGGGTTATATGTCTGAGGCTTTTTAATCAGTTTTCTTATCATTTTTCTGCGGAATACTTTTGCTGGCTTGTTGATTCTTGGTTTCTGAGTCCCTGCTAATAAAACAAAGGAAGCAGTTAGGGAAACAGTACGACAAAACTGTTGCTACTCTTTATTGCTTGGCCTTTTTTTTCCATGTTATGCTGTTTAAGCAGCTGATCCAATAATAACAGACATATCAGAAAATGTAAAATGTGTTCTGGACACCCTATTCTCACACACTGTAAGGTCTCCAATGTGTCCACCTTTGGCACTGGAGTCCTACTTTGCTGCTCTTTTCCTGAGCAAGCATCAAATTCTTTTCTAGCTGTCCTGCAGTGACAGCAGAATGGAAGTAAACACACTGCTCTATCCGCACAAAAAAAAAAAAAAAAAACAAAAACAAAACAAAAAACAAAGAACTGTTACTACATTTCCCTGAACAACACTGGGGCAAAGTCTAAAACATAACCAGTGCTTGTGGAAGATGACAAGGTAAAATGATTTGGGTTTCTGCACAGAACTGGGTTTTCACACAGAAGCTGCAGAGTGGCCGAAGACAGTCGGGGTTATCTCCAGGAATGCTTATGAAGGCCACATGAAATGTGTGAATGCAGTTCAGAAAACAAGCAGTTTACAAACCTGATTGAAAATCTTTTGTCTTTATGCTATCTGTTTACCTGTACATGGAGCCCCTGGGGCCAGTTCCCAACCCTTTCTCTGTCACCCCAATGTATTTGTTTTCTTTTCCAATATAAAGTTTTTTAATTAAATTAATCAGAAACCTTTTCACTCCAAAAGCTATAGATCAATTCAAACAGCAGTTGCATATTTGCACAGGGAAGGTCAACTGAATTCAACTTGAGACTCCAGACGGTAACAGGAAAGATGCTGGGGAGGGAATTATGGGAGCAGGAGAGGAGTGGCTTAAGTTGCCTTAAAGATTTGCTTAATGTTGCTGCACACTCCCAAGCTATAGAAATGAATACGTATAGCACACCATTAATTAGCACTAATTATGTCCTTAACTATGGGCTTTCATTGTACCAAGCCTGACTGAACTGTGAAATCCACAAGTTAGTGAAAAAGCTTGTAACCGATCCTTTATGTTTGGCTATCTGGTGCTCTTGTGACGAGACAGACAGCACTTTCATACTTCTTTCCTCCACAAAAAAAGACTGAGGAAGAGAGAACCTCCAGGTGTTTCTGGCCGGGTGTGGGCAGGGGCAGAGCGTGGAGGCGAGACACTGAAGAGGCAGTTTCCTTCCTCCTCTCTCTTTGCACACTTAGGCTGGAGCCTGGCCCTACCATCTCCCAGGCAGTAATAGATGCAAATTAGATGATCACAAGCACCTCAGATAGACTTAGATGCTATTAAAGACTCCCTTACAATACTAGAATGGCAGAGACACACTCAGACTTGTCACCCACAGAAATATTACTGTGATGACTAACTGGCAGACAATATTTTTACTTCTGAGGACTGTGCTCAGGGTGCAATCCTTGCCCCAGCCCTGGCTGGCCAGCCCAGAGCTAAAGAATCATCTCCTGATTTAAGCCCTCTGACTACAAATCTTAAATACTGAGGTATTTGAACCTTGTGCATATCTCATGTTTAAAACAGAGCTACTTTTTGGCTTCCCCCCCCCCCCCC
>VZTL01043144.1:0-34009 GCA_013400535.1 Scopus umbretta
AACAAACCAAAAACAAACCAAAACACTTTCGGGGAAATTTTGTAGGTTGAAGTAATGCTAAGTATGTGATGAAAATCTGCAAGCTAGTTCTTTGAAAATGGCATTCCTTATTCAGGGCCATTTAATGGCTTCTAGATGAAATATGCATCATCTATGAACAATTTGCCCTGTCTCCAGACGCCAAAGTGCCAACCCTATGAATTGAATGTCAGGCCATGTTTTTCATGGCTCACACATTCCAACCAGGAATAGCAGCTCTGCAACTGGAGTTTAACTAACAGGTCTAATGATATAAAAGCCAGAAACAGTCTAGTTCCTGCTTTCAGTTTGTGTTGGATTTTGCACTGCAAAGAGCTGCAAATGAGTAGAAAAGTAATTTTAATTCCTAACTAGAGCTAATATGGATGCCACATGCGGAGCGTGTCTATTAAGAAAGGGTGGTTTTCTCATAGCTGCTTTTCTGAACATCAGCACACTGTTAATACCATGAGACTGGTTTTCCTGTGGCTAGGAGCAAACCTTCACAAATGAAGTGAGACTTTGCTGACTATGAATTTAAGAAATCGTTCCTTTTTTTTCTCCCAGAATATATTAAAATAATTCCTTCTTCTATTTTCTTAGATGCAACTGCTTGTCAAAAGATGTTTAGACGTCAGCAATCATCTTACTCCTTACATGGATATAAAATGTTACTGGAGCCATCACTTTGTCTTTGCAGTTCTGTATTTTGTCTCATACGCAATGTGGTAATTCCTCCTTTTGAGAAGTTGGGCTTTAGCTACTGCTTGGTGTACAGCTGTATTGCTGAGATCCTTAGGCAGGCATAGTGCAACAGACATGGAATTTATAGTAGTAATAGAAAAAGTGTTTTTTGTTGGGGTTTAAAGTCCTTAGGTCAAAACCAATTCACCTGGGATTGCAGAAAGGGACTTGACTCTTAATATTCTTAGGAAATAGGGTTTGGACTGACCTGGAGAGATGGTCCAGCCCATTCCTTTGTCTCGGCTGGGATCAGCTGCGTATACATCTTTTGGCTAATTTATAAGGAATTTACCTGCACACTAAACAGGGCAGAGATGAAGCTTTCTAGACCTCTGCTGTTCCTTGCTGAATAACTCCAGACTGTCTTAATAGGTGCTGGGTTAACATATAGTGCTCAGAGCTCATCACCAGGTTTCACGTGAGGTCTTGCAAAGCTGAATAATGTGGAAGGGTTGTTTGGGTACTTTGCAGGCTAAATACCTGTTTGTATTTCTAAATGCGGTGATTAGCTGTTGCGCAGTTGCATGAAATAAGTAATACATGTCCTGCAGAAAACCAGTTGTTGCCCATTCTGTATTTTTGTGTGATTGCTTCTTTTCATATTGAACCACTGAGAAAAAAAGTAACAGAACAAGCTAAGAATGGATGAAATACCACAAAATTTGGGATGCAAGTGAGCCCTTATGTCCATTGAATTTCCCATTTGCTGAAAGCAGATTAATAGTGATCTTTTTCAGAATCAGTTTTTTTCAGCAGAGAGACCCTGTTCTATGCAGTTTTCCTGTGGGGTCAGGAATGTTGATTTTTTCATTTATCCATGAAAACGTATCAAAAAACTGGACTATAATTCTGAATTTGAATTTATATTTGTGACTATTCCTCATATGTTCTGCTGTTACTCATTCTCACCCTCCTTTCCTCTCCTTCATTTGTATATGAAACATGTAAGTAATTTTTGTCTTCTATGACAGAGGCACTTAAGCCCCAGTAAATTCACTGTGTTTTGCACAGGGCTGTTTATTCTTCCTGACATGAACAGGAAATGCACTTGTGTGTCTTAGGAGATTAGATCTCTGTCCTTTTTTATGACAGCTCTCCATCATGTTTTATTCATCATAAATAAATGAATCATTTTAAGACTATTACTGTTAGTTATAATTATTTTACTGTTTACTTGTGCATTTCCATTGATGGCGTGCTCAAGAACATGGAAAAGACTTCTTTCCTTTTTGGTAGAAAGAAAGTAGAAATCTGCTGCCTTTTTTTTGTATTCAGTATGACACAACACACCAGAGCTCGTGGGCAGAAATTAAATACAGCTCAGGCTCAGAACCCCATCTACATTCTTTAATTTGCAAGTGTATAATTGTAAGTTAGTTTCCCAGCTCTACAGGTTTTGTGGCTTACATGGTTTTAAATCTAGAACCAAAGGGGGACAAACCCCTTCATATTTTCTCTTTTATTTTCAGAGCTCTCTGAAGTCTGTTGTGATTTGGGTCTTACTGTTGTGAGACTAACCATACCACCTCGCCCTACTGAGTTTCTTGCAGCTTTGGCCGTCACACTCTAAATGTAAAACTGAAGTTACGGTTGCCACATCTTTGTTCCATTATCCGGAGTACTCGAATAAATAACCTGAATGCAAGATGGCTTACAAATCCTGTTAGTGAGTGCTAGAGTTAGTGGACTCTTGCCTTCTAGCAGGAATGGAGACCAAGATACAAGACCAGATGTCTATGAATGGCACTTTCATTTCAATACATGCATTGGAGAGTCAAGGCTTCTTTCTTGATTTTCATGACCCCCTCTTTCTGTAAGACAAGTTACGTCAGCAATTCAGAAATTACTGCTTTCTTTTCTTGGGAGCTGGTGTGTTGTGGTGATGGTGGGTGACCCAGGGAAAAAAAAAAAAGGAGAGTGATAGCTTCCAAATCTCCATTGACACCAAAGGTTTATGTTGAGATCCCTGTTTCTAAGTACATTCTTTGTGCAAAAGGCTAGGAAATTAAGGAAGACTTTTTTTTCCCCAGCCTTAAAAGCATTAAATTTTACTTTGATAATTAACTCTCCCTGCAGTTCTCTGTAAGGAAACAATTGAGCTATTATTGGCAAGGTTAGCTGAAAAATGCAAACACGTGGGAGTTTGGTTCCCAGTTCTGTTCCGTTTTCTTTGTTCCTATGACTGTACCTTCATGAGTCGCAGGCTTTTGCATATATTGGTCTATGCAGGCACAGCATAGGCAATGGCTTCTGTGGCGCTTGCTTTTAATTGCTATACAGTGAACTGCACAATAATAATAATCCTAAAGGTTTGATTTAATAAAATGCTGTGATGATTTAATTGTGGGCAATTTCTGAAGTATTACATTCGCTGCTTTATTTAGGACAGGCTATGGCAAACCTTGCAGCTGGAGACTTGTGCTGCGTGGTAGGTGGTGTACGAAATAGCAGGAGCCTCACGGAGGAATTCTTGGTACTGGAGGTTGCTTAGTGAGGTAGGTTACTCAGAGGGAATATCAGAGCTCTTTGGTGAGAGCAGTTAGGTTTTCCTATCGCTGTAGTTGCGCTGTGGTGATTTACTAGCACTGCCCTTGGTGTACTGTTCTGTACTGTGTTGGGTCTCCTCCAATCTTAGTCTTACAGGAGCATCACTTACAGGGGTTGGAGCACGCTCTCCAAAAAGCCTGGTTCTTTGTTACATGAATACATCTGCTGTAGCTGTCACTAAAGCCAGCAGCAAAATAGCTTTGTAAGCATTGCTTTGCATGCAGTATTTCTTTTTAACTTCAAAGATGAATTTCCTCATAATGTGTGATAAAAATACCAAGTTGAAGGTACCCAGCAGTGACAGTTCATACTCGTGTAGCAGTTTTCACATCCAAACTCTCCAGAGAAGTGCCCGGCGCTCCTCTCTTGGTTTCTGTAACACAACGAAGCCAGTTGCTGCTGTTATGGTGAAGCTGGCTGTGATTTTGCTAGAATTTTGCTAGAAATCTTGATCTGATCTTCCCCCTCACATTTTTCTTTGTTTGTTGAGAAACACTGGCTGCCCGACCTGTGCCAGCTGTCCCTGGATCCCAAAGGAGTATCCAGCAGCTGTCAATAGCTGGAACAAGTTGGTCTTGGGCCAGCCCTTTCCTTGATGGTGCCTGGCTCCTGCACACCCCGTGCAGGGCAGAGCGAGGCTGAGGCTGCTGAGGATGAGGAAGACACCGCTGTAAGTCCATGGAACTGGTGGGCTGGGCCCTGGCTGTTTGCTGTCTGGACAGGGCTGAAGACCCACCATGGCTGAGGATTTTCCTGTTTCACATAGTGTAAGTTTGTTGGCACCTGTGAAGCCATTCCCTGGGGACCCGGTGTATCCTTTCCTGTTGGTTTTTTTCCTGCCAAATTATACATTAAATACATAAGTACTGATGTGGGTAGTGGAGAACAGAGCATGTATATGCATATGTCAGACATGTTTTCTTACTATTTTTGGCAATATGTTTTCTCTGCCTGAAATAACAAATTTTGCATAGCTCTGTCTCTGTTGCTACCACTCCAGCTTTTTTCCTTTTCTGTTCATAGGTTTTTTGATTCTAAAGCTGGAAAGCGACCTTAGATCCTCTAGTCTGCTCTCTTGTATCACACAGGTCACAGAATTTCATCCAATTATTTCTAACTTCATTAAAATGCAACTATTCAAAATGCCTCCGGTCCTGTTTCAAGAATTCTAGATAATCTTTCTGCTTCCTCCTTTCTTGCTTTTTTTCTCTCTCATGTTCAGCAAGTATATCTTCTGGTTAAAATTTTTGCTTCTTTATGTCACATCTTTTTTTTTTTCTCATTGTGATTTCTCATTTAATATTAATTTCTCTCTGTTTTTTTGTGTGCTCTCCAATGCAATTGTTTATGGATCAGGAGAAAGGTTTTAGCATTGTTCCCTAAAATAAACTCCCAACTGCTAATGCTGCTGCTCCCAGTAGTTAATGGCTGCTTGGCTGAAATACATAACTATGGCTGTGCTTGGTTACCTAATTGTGCTTAAAGTATACTAAGGAATTAATATTTAGGGCATGTAAATGTTACCTTGAAATCCCAGGTAGAAAAAAATTGATCTAAATGGGCAGTTCACGCTTCCAAGCCCTATTATAAGACTGACTGCAAACAGGGACTGCTGAGTTACTCATTCTGAACTCGCAGAAAAACAAACAAACAAACAGCTTCCAAGTGGTGCTGGGGTTGTGCATGTCCGGTCGTGTCCCCAGACGTGGTGCACAGTGATTCTGTGGGATACCAGTGCTCAGGCACAGTTTCTGAAGTTGCTTGATGGGCGTATGCCATGTGGTTACTGCAGTAATTCCGTGTCAGGTATCGGGTGTCTTCTGTACGTGGTACCTCCGTCTGCTTCTGAGGGTAATGGGAACCCTGCCTCAGAATAAGACTTCTCCTGCCCTTTCCTGTAAGCACAGCGCTGACAGAAATTTATGGGCTCTGCTCCTACTTACCTGGGTGTGTTCAGGTGCTCTTCACCCCTCTCAGAAATACCAAACGGTGACTAAAGCGTATTTCCCATTCGGTGCTTTGTGTAAGATGACCCAGCACTTAGAAATGATCTTGCATAGCTGGGCTCTGTATGGGAGAACTGGGAACCATTATCACTAGTGTACTGGTGAAGGCAGGCACGGGGAGCGGAGCCTCCGGAGAGCCAGGTCAGTAGCAGCCTTACATTTGGCGTTAAGTTTTATGAGGACGTTGCACTGAACAGAGCCCATAGGACTCAACACGTAAGTCTGGCTGTAGATGAATGCAGTCTGTTGTTGGTTGTGCGCATTAGACCCTCATGATGCGTATCATGTGAAAAGTATAGGTTATAACTGATAGAAGGATGCAGCCCAGAGCCACAGTCTGAATGTTGCTGAAGTTCAGCAGCTTCTGATATAAAAGCATGGCTATTTGGGAAGAAACACATGTCTTGGTCTTCATTCTGCAAGAAGGGAGACTTTAGGCATGTGAATAATCTTGTCTGGACTGAAATGTTAGTAATTTTGGCTGAGGTTTTATTTTAATGCCACATTTTGGAAGATTGTACAAATAGTTGGTTGTTACCAGGGAGTATAACAAATACTACTGAACAGCTGCTGGAAACTTTGGGCTTTTTGGGTGGTTTTTCTTTTTTTCTTTAATACGTGCGCTATCAATCTGGGTCTGGATTGGAACCAGTGACCAAGTGGTGAAAAGTTCTGTGTCTGAGTAACCGCTGCCCTGCGTCATTCAGTCACCTGTGAAAATGTCTTTCAGTGTGGCAGATGTTTACAGGTTAGAAAAGAGAAAACATTTGACTTCAGTTATTTTCATAGTTGCTGAGTTCTGCTAGGAGTGGGAGTAGAAGGGATACCCATGAAATGCATCCAGACGGATATTAGGGGCGCTGACTTTTTATTCTAATATTACTCTAGTGGGAACAAAAAAATGTGTTAGTGCTTGTTACTTTGTGTGTAATGTTGTAATGTGCTGTTTAGCTGATGTGGGTGTTTTTGAAGAGTAATTTCCTTTTGCCAATTGTTTGATTCTCCATTTGCAGCACAGGATATTGGTGACTACAGTAGTCGAAGCTGAAGATTTTGCCTCTTGTAAATTTGTTGTGTGGGCTTAAAAATAGCTGTATACTAAGTCAGTCAAACCTGTGCTAAAATGTTTTTGAAAGTACGTTTTTCCAGTGTAAGCAACCATTGTGTAGCCTGTATTTCACTTAGAGGGTATCGAAAAGATGAATGCCCATATTGCTCTGTAGTCCTGATCCTCAGCTCCAGACCTGGAGGTAGATCTCCCAAATTCACTCACGCTGGGTGCTGTCGCAAGCTGCTGTCGCCCTTTGGAATGACTGACCGGTGGTCCTCAGTTTGCAGCAGCCAGGGCTTCACTCTCTAAGAAACTGTGGACTCCACATCCAGAAGTAAGTTTAGTCCGAGTGACTATAATGCAGCTTAGGGCACACTTAGGTCAGGCTTTTTTCACAGGAACTTGGGAGACGTAAATAGTGCCATTTCAATGAGGTTGTCACGGGTCAGTGCTGTTTTTTAATATAGTTAAATTCCACACCAAGCTGTCAAGAAGAGTTAACTGTGAAGTTTTAGAACATTTTTCTCAACACCTAGCCAGCCTGGTAAATTGTGAGATTGCATCTATTTCCATTAAAACCAAAACAAAATGATTTTTACATTAAAACTTTTGAAAACATGACTCAAGTGTATAGCTAACTGTTCAAAACCATAAGAGAAATAATACAGTTGGATTTTTTTTTTTTTAACCTTTATAATTTGGTGATCTAAACTTGAGATTTTGGGGGTTAACTTGTCATTTCTAGATTCTCAAAATGGCAAACGCCTCAGACCAATAATTTTACTGTTACTCTTTCTATGTGTACCTCAAGTAATCTCGTTCAAGAACAAGCATGTTTCTGGAGTGGACTGAAAGGTATTTGAACTTGGTTCTTTCAATATCTGAATACAACTTAATACCAATGAAATATCTTAGTATTTTAATAAGATTATCTTTGTTTAATTTGTGGTGCATCTTCAGAGAGAAGTTTGTTGTGTGAAAGGCAGTATGAGAATGTCTCTGATCCCTCAGTTCTTTCATACCAAAGAGTCATCTGGGAGTTTGCTTTAAAATAGTTTATTCTCTGTGAATCAGTTATGGCTGTGTTTCAAATACTTGAACATTTACATTTCAGGATTTTTAAATTTTGGACTTTTTAATCCAAACCTTGCTTCCTAAAGCCTGCTCTCCAGAGGCTTTAAGTCTAATAGAAAATTGCATTTTAGCTATCATTTATCACTCCAAAGCCTTTGGGGAAAAAATGTCACACTGCTTCCTTGCCAAGTACAGTAGCTTCAGTGAAGAGGAAACACTCCCTTGGGATGGTTATGAAATATATTTATTACTCTTGAAAGTGAACTTTTAAATATTTCAGAGAGCTGCTGACAGGAATTAGTGTGTTTCTTAGATACCTTGCCATCACCTGGAAAATACGTCACTCTCCAAGGCCTTCCCAACTTACAGTGTCTTGTGGGATCCACTGCAGCAGAGGACTGGCTTTTTTTGGATCCCCAGTTTTTGATCATACATGATGGAAGAGTTGGTGGCTGCTTGGCTCCTTGTTCTCATGGGTTGCCTCCAGCCTTATGTCATAACTATCGATGATCAGAGAAATGTGCAGTACCAGCCTACCATTGATACATCAGCACGAGAGAGGGTAGGAAAGGGTACCTTGCCACACATAGTTAGTACGTGTCTCAGTAGTGGGGTTATAAATAAAATAATGGGACTTGATGTGTAGCATCAGGCTTGTCCTTGCTTTAAGTGATGGGCATTCCACGTCCCATCCTGCCCGGTCAGGTAGGCACTGCTGGGAGCGTTTCCGTGATGGAGCATCTTTCAGCTCCCTGTTTTCAGGTTAGATTTAAATTAATTGTGTGTATGCCTGCACATTCATAATGTGTCTGTTCCCTTGTAAAACTGAACTCCTGCTTTGGTCTCAGGCAGGCAGTTTGCAGTTTCCTATTGTTTTAACTAAGCCTGGAGTGCAGTCCAAGCAGGGAGACACAGCAGTTTCTGCTGTAACAGAAAAAAATCGTAATTTCTTCTGGTCTTGTGCTAAACAGTCCCTGTTCTGGCAGCAGCTCAGGCCCCTGTGTCAGGTAGATACCATGCTCTCTGCCGGACCTCTGTGGTCTGAACCATATCTCAGTGGAGGGCAAGAAAAATGGGACTCAAGCAGATACATTTGTTTAACCCAAGACATCACGGACAGTGTGGCACAGACCTACAGGACACACTATCTTGTTTTTTATCTTTTCGCTACGTATTTGTTTCCTGTTTCTAATAGGCATAGCATGCAGTGGCTAGAGACTTTCACTGAGCCCTTCTGAAGTTGAGTTTGTGTTCTGAGGATCTGCGTGTTAGTAGTAGACAGGAGAATTTCAGGTGCCTCAGCCAGTACGCATTGCTGCTCACCTTCCCATACTGAATTTCATCCACCGTCGTCCCTGCAACTCGCATCTCCCCGAGCACTGAAGCTGGAAGGAAGCACTGCACAATCATTCTCAACTCTGTGCATTTCTTTTTCTTGAAAGAGCTCTGTGAAACTGAGCTGAAAAGCTTCTATCAGAGAAAATAAATACTTCCAAGTGACTTCTGAGCATATAATCAACCTATGTAATATTATGACTGTATTAATGATGCCTGCTTCTTTCAATTATTTGTGGTAATCATGAGTTTCTTTGATTTTTTTGTGTTTCCTAGAATAACTCTCAACCTGATTGAGATCTCTGATGGTTATTGCATTGCAAATAACCTTAAAATACTAAGTAGACCTGATCTAATAGAGGGCATCGAAGAGTAGGCATAAGGCTGCGTCTCTGCTGTGGGAGTTTTCAAAGGATCTGTGGTTCCTCCAGACTTTTAAAGTGATTGTACTCTGTCACACTTATGAATGGGGTGCAAAGGCTTCTGCGGGGGGGAAGGGCTTTGCTTCCTTAATGAGTAAGTTTTCAAAGAAAAATTACATTTCCTTGTCACATGAAAGAAAGTAATGTGTACACAAATGCTAGCCATTATTTGGGAAATGGCTTGAGCTCAAAAATTCTGGCTGGAAACCATTAGGAAGAAAAACGTTCTCCACCATCAATTAATGCATTGTTTTTCTTTTCCTTTCATGTTGCTAAGCGGGCCAAGAGATAAGGGGCCAGCTGTAATCCATCTTGTCAGATGAGTTAAGTCACTTCGTGTTATACCGGTCATCTGGAAGATGAAAAGTCCATTTCACTCTGAGTTTGATGTTTAGATCATATTTTTCAAGTTATCTTTGCTTTTACTTAATGTCCTTGTCTTCTACTTGTATTAATTGTGCGTGCTGATCCAAAAATATATAACATAGTGCTGCCTTTTACACTGCGTAGTGTGGAAGAAAAGGTGTTAATACGTGTTTGATGTGATAAAACGAGCAAAGTAGATTCTGGTAATTAATTGCCCTCTCTGTCTTGAGAGCTGTATCTTCATCACTGACTCTAATTACAGAGAGTGAGTTTCGGTAGGAGATACCCAGCTCTCCTTGAAACCAGCTAGATCATGCACTGCCAGCCCAGGAGGAGGGACGCCGGTGTCGGATGCTCTGTGGAGCTACGAAAGGCTGTTGGCAGCTGAGCTCTGGTGATGTACACGGGGACAGTTTGAGATACTGGTACCCTGGGCTGGAGCGCACACCCTGTTGTTTTTGCCACCTCTGGCAGAAGGGCTAAATGAAGGCTTTGGGAAACGATGGCAAGACTTGGCAGTAATACCTTCAACTTTCGCATCTCGTCTCTCATAAACCAGGATACCCCGGGGCTTGTTCTGTGGCCTGAGTCTGCACAGTTACACCACTCACAATATTCGAGCTAGCCAGCTGAAATGCCAGTCTTTTCCTGACTGTGGTACCACCACTGCCCAGCTAGTCCGGTCCAACGGAAGGGAAACAGAGGCTGAATGTGGATTTTGCACCTTCACCTACTCTCTCTGAGGTCCCAGTGTATGTGGCTTCCCCCTCTGTCCTTCACTCCAGCTGCTAAGTAAAATGATGACAGAAAGTAGTGTTAAAACCAGACTTACTGGAAACTTCCCCAGAGTTAGCTTTTGTGGACATCTCTGGCCACAGGAGATGGATGAGAGACCTAGGAGCAATAACAGGTTTGAGTCCTGCAAGTTCCACGACGTGAAGCATTGGCTGATGAGGAGAGTAATGCCCTCAAATCGCTTGTCTTGTTCTCTTAATGTTTCTATTTTATTGAAACAACAGGATCAAATTCAGTAGCATATTCAAAGGCACGTCTGAGCTTTCCTATGTACAGCAAAGTGTTTTGGGGTGCAGAAGGGCACAGAAATGAGCTTCATTTGTCATTTTAAAGAGTTATAACCTAGGTATTTTTGAATGCCTTTGCTGAAACCCAGGGTCCTTCTGCTCGGCGCAGCTGTAGAAGGCAGCCGTACTTAAAGCATGTGTTCTGTGTTCATAAAGTCCCTTTTAAGTAACGGTTTACATTTATATCACTCAGATTTGTATACTAACTAACAGAAATAGAACACATTTCCCAGAGTTACACTTACCAGGTTTTTAATGCTACCAAGTTGATTACAGATATTTTTCCCCGGACCACAGGAGATGACTTGCCAATGTTACAGTGCATTGTCTCTGCTGGAAATGCTGACAGTGATTGGTGTCCATAGCCAAGGGAGAAGCTAACTCATGGGACCACATACCACCGGAGCTGGTTCTGCTTTCCAGTGGTATATTAGACTGTTCAAGACACCTAAACATAAAACAGTTGGAGATCCAAGGCTGGCACACCCTGCATGATGCTGGTGGTCTGCTGTGGGGATTTGTCGGTGCATGAAAACACTGCGGCTGCTCTGGTGGTGGGGCCAGCTGGCACGGAGGAGCCCAGCCAGCACCGTTGAATCTATTATGCTCCAAAACGGGTTGGTCACATCCCAACTGATGGGTGTGCAGAGCTCACTCCAGAGCTGGGCCAGAGACTGGCTTGGGAGAGCACTTCTTGGTTTGGGGCCAGGCGCTGCCAGGGACCATCTCCCACCGTGAGAGTGTAGACAGTCAGGTTCCTTCTCCTGGGAACATTCCCTGGCACTGCTTAATGTGCCGGGATAGATGGAGCCTGCGATCCTCAAAGAGTGATTCCATTAATATAAATCTTACGTAGGAGGACAGCTCTCATTTATGAAATAGGTTCAGTCTTGTGTGGGAAGCTGAGGAGAGGAGGAAGATGAGAAGAGGGATTTAACCCCTTGATTGCTGACGAGCTTGCTTTATTCAAAGAGAAGATTGAATATGCTATTGCTAAGTAACACCAGGGTAAAGTTTGCATAGGTCATTCATCGTCTGGGACGCACAGGTACTATTCTGCTGCCTCTGAAGCAGATGTTCACCTGTTTGTTTGGTTGTCTGTAGTCTGGGAAGAAATGCACTTTGTCTTTCTGTCTGACCATATTTTTTCAACTGAAATTTCAAATGTTAATTTTAAAATAATTCTTCCTTTTCTGTCAAAGACGCTCTTACTGTTACTTGGTTTTACTTTATTATCCCACAGACATAGGGTAAGTACAGGACAGCGCCTGTTTCAGTTCCGTTGTCCTTTAGAGAAAGATGCCTCCATGGTTTTCCAACGCTGAAGTTGTCGTATACAACTCTGAAAATGAAAAAAAAACAACATTAGGGGCTGTTTATGTGATGCCTGAGTAATTGAAAAAGAGAGACAAGCTCTACGCTCCCTCTCTGCCCAGCACCTTGGGAGTAGATTTGTATTTTGCTTTACTTGGGCTTTATAGTATCAGTTTTTAAGAATAAGTTAAATAAAAAGCCTGTTCTGTTTGCTTTTAGACACATGGTCAGAGTGTCTAAGAGCAAACTTAGAATCAAGAGCAGACTTAATAGTCTTGGATGCCATCTGCAAAGTATTTTAGCTATTGCTGTGTTTCATTCCAGTCTAAACAATTACATAATTTTATTAATATCTATGGCCTGCCTTGGCAGTCCCAGCAATATAACATAATGGGAGTAAATTGTTTATTATTGGGTTTTGAAGTGGTGAGCTTTTTCTCATAAATATATATATATGAGTCATTTGTTGAATGCCTTCATTCCTCTTTTCATCCCTCTTCACTGAGTGTATAAATTATATCTAAGGTTGTATAATCCTTTTCTTGTGGTGGACCCATTTTAGTACGTTTATCTCTCTGACTTCTGCCTTCTTCAGTTGTCTGAAACGAGAGACCACAGTCGGCATGCATTTCTGTCACACAAACTCCATGGACGAGATGCGGGCCAGAGGGAGTCTTCCTTAGCAGAAACTCATTCTATACAGAAGCTGGCTAACTTCTTAGCAGATGCAGTTAATGATGCTGTTCATTTAAATTCTGTTTCAGAATAAATATAGTGTGGTTTAATTTGTGGCTGGCAGGTTTCTTCTTTTGTAAATCACATCTTCTGAGGCTATTTACATGAGATTTGCTTTGCTCTTTTTTTTCCCTCTCGTCATCTTTTTTTCGCTACAGTCTGGAGAAAAAAAATCTCCATCAAATAGCTAATACCTCCCACACCAGCTTCCAAAGGCTAAATCAAAGAACAGAAAAATGGAAAGCTCTGTGGAGCTGAAAGCCATGAGAACCAGACAAGTCCTGGACGTTCAGTTTCCTGCCTTGGAGGACACTTTCTTTGCACTCTGCAGTTGCGGATTTCTTGTACTACTTCTTTTCTGTGTTTCCGAAAGACCTATAACATGTGACTGTGGGTCACATAGAGAAATTGGTAATATGTCCAAACGACATTATAAAGCTGGCAATGTAAACTGGATTTCTTGGTTTAGTTTCTTTTTTTTTTAACTAGAAAAGGAAAAAGATTTCCAACACTTAGATTTAAATCGGAGGGCATTACATATCTAATAGAGATATTGTCGATGAATCTCTTTTTGTATGATGGAGAGAAGAGTGTGCCAGATATTTTTATGTTTCACAGAAAATATCATTACATCAATGATATGCATTTAATCTCAAATTTCTGCCAGATATGTGCCAAAATATTTTAACAAAGCAACTTAATAAACATACCCTTCCAATATTAAAAAGTGATATCAACCTTTGATGCTCTTGTGTGAATGTACCAAAACATCATATTTAGTGCTATTAAACCAATTTATGCTCCAAGAAAACTGCACTTGTGTTGTTCAGTCTGCAAGTGTGAAGGTTAAAAACAATTCTTACTAATTCATGAGATTTGCCATCTTGGGGGCAAGTTAGAGAGCCTGAGCAATGTAAGTTGTAATCAGTGTAAAGGCAATTTCTTTTCTTGTGCAATATGTGTCATTCAGAAGATTTCCAAATTTTGTAGACCTTGCAAATTAATGTGCAGATGTTTTAATCGGGAGCATGCACACCCGCCTGTCTGTTGGGCATCACAAGATCACAGATTCTAAATGGGGTGATTTTTGTGATTGATTAGCCATTTCTGAAGCGAATTGAAAAACAAGCGTGCAAGTTAGAAACGTCAGCAAAGCATTCCTCTGAAACTCAGAAGAATAAAAGGAATTGCGTTTGCAGAATTAGCTCTTTTCTAATGCATCTTGAAACCATTGGATTGGCCTTGAAATGTTTTTTTTCTGAGAAGATAAACTCATTGTGTTTGTGTCTCGTCTGCACTATTAAAAATTGGTTTTAGGCATTAGTGTAGAGCAAATTTCTGTGGAGAGATTTCTGTCAAGAAAAGGAAATCATTGCGGTTAATCTGCGGTACGGGCTGGCACGGGCTGACTTGTCATTAGCAGCCAATGTATTTGAAAGGTTTTCCGTTAGCGTGTGGTGCTGCCTTAATGCAGGCGTTAGGCCTCGCAGTAATGACTTTCACAGGTAATAGCAATAACGTTTTTTGTGATCCAGTTTCTTTCATGAATGCATTATGAAATAGTTTCAAAGTTCCAGCAGTACTGCATTTTTGGCATACCGGCATCATTTTGAAGTGGTGTATTAGGTACGTTATTCAGAGCAAAAACGCCTGTAAAACCTGTACACGTATCTGCTGAGTAGAGTGGGATTCTCTTGAAAAGCCTAACTACAAACCTGAAATAAAACAGAAGGCTTCACTAGAGAGAAATGGCAATATAATTCTTCTGCGCTGTTCACAGCGGTGCTAAATGGCAGCTGTTAGTGTTACTTCAAGGTGGAATTCAAAAAAAGAGAAGGAATTGTGTAAAAAAACAAATCCAAAAAGTAAAGTTGGACGAGGTCAGAAAAGAAACAAGTTCGCGTTAATGATTTGCACTGGCAGGAACCAAGAGGTGAAAAAGTGGTATTTCTCGAATCAGCCTGCCGTGGAGGGAGCATGGCAGACGATAAGCGCGCGCCGTAGCGAGCGCCGTCGAGCGCTGGGCGAGTCGCCCGGCTGCGCGGGGACGGGATGCTGCTGCCTTCCTGCTGGGGCCCGTGGATTTGCCGCGGGATGCTGGGGCCGGGCAGGGCGACGCTGCCGGCTGCAGAGTGCAAATTCCTCCGAAGAGGGAGGGTTAAGGGACGTGATAAAAATATTCCAGCTGAATCTTTCAACGCTGTTCGTTTAAGGATTACTCCTCCGCGAGGGCTGGAGTTGGCGCGTGGCCTCGCAGGCTGGCGGGCCGCTCCGCTGCTGGGTGCCCGCAGCGAGTCCTGTGCGTTGGTCCTGAGGCAGCGGGGTGGAACGGCTCTTTGGTTGTTAATGTCCACTGCTGGTGCCTAGATGCTGTGCAGTAGGACAACTCCATGCCTTTAGTATTTGCGCAGTGCTTTTGTTTTCTGAATTCAGGTCTTTTCAGATAGGCATTTACCTTTTCTTTAGATTCATGCGTGCTGCTTGGGGCGGGGACACAGGTGGGAGGAGAGGCTGGTATTTTTATTTTTTATTTTTCTCTCTCCCAGAATGACAGAAGAAATACAGAATGAATTTATTTTTACAGAAAAGGGTGTTCAGTTACACTCCTAAAGCCTAAAGGAAAAGAGAAAATCAAATGTTTTGGGAACTGGCAATTCTCATTTCAACAACAGCTTCCTTTGTCTTGTTTTCCTATATGTTGTTTGGGCTTTTTTTTCATGAAGCATAGTTCACTTTCCTCCTTTGTATACAGATTTCTCTGATAATTACGAGAGCCTGTCTGTTTGAATTTATCATGTTTTTGGCAACAAGTGTTCATCTGCAGACACAGTTTCTGTAAAGAAGTGGCGTACATGAAGCATGAGGAGGGAACTAAGGCTGTTTTGCTTCTGAGCAAGCTTCTGAGCCCAGTCCCACATGCTGCAAGGAGCATCTGCTGAGGGACACTGCTCCCTGCGGCCACTAATTGCTGTGTTACTGGCTTGGTTGTATTTTCTCTTTAATAGAAATGATAGCATACACTAATAGCAGACACTTGGTGGTCCAGCTATCAAACCCCGTTACCCCACAAGCATCCTCCTCTGCCAAACCGTTCCCTGCTCCTTCACCCCAGGCTTTGTTCATGAGGCTAAAAGCACTGTTTAAAACAGAAGCAAAAAANCCTAATCGGAGCTTCAGTCTCCAGCCCAGTGCTGAGCATCCATATTGCTGTGCAAAGTCTGAGCAGACTTCTGCTTGCAAGGCATGCCAGGATGCAGTATGTGTAAAGGGCAGGGATACCTCTGCCGTAGCTAATTTCAACTTTCTCCTCCTTTAATTTCAATTCAGTTTCAATTTTGCAATTAATTAGGAAAAAAAAACCCAAGTCACCAAGTTTTCCAGTAGCTTTCTGTCACAGCAAGAGAAACGAGGGAAATCACAAGTGTAGTAGCTTGGTGCTCTGCCTACCTCACCCTGTGCTCTGGTTGTGAAATAGATAGCCCAGCAGGTAAAGGGGAGGTTTGGGATAGTTTGATTTCTTTTTCTTTTTGAAAAGCTGTTTTCCTCCACAATCTGCTGTGTCAAATTACTCTTGATCTGCTTAGAAAAAGAGTTGGAGCTATACTTAGAAAAAAAACCCATTCAAGTTATTTTTCAACATTTAAATTTTATTTATGTATTTCATGCAAAATTCTGCTGTCTCAGGATGTTGGTTGTATTGTTCTTGCCAATTCAAATACATGGCTAGACAACAGGAATGACTAAAAAAGTAGAAGACTGAAGATGTATCCTGAAGTTCTGGGGGCAGATTACATTTCATTTTTGAAATGCATGTTACTGCAGCCATTATGTTAATTTTCTTCACGTGAAGGTGTGCAAACTCTGTTTTTTTTCCTGGGAGATGCTGTTCAGTGAAGCTGAGTGAGGGTGCCAGCTAAGTAAAACCAATCTGTTGACAGCTGCTAATGGATGGAAACAACTCTGGCAGCAGTTACTAAGGTTCAAGTGATCTGAGGCTTGTCTTCCACTGATATCCATTTAGAAACAAATAATAACTTTTTCTTTTAGGTCCTTAGCAGCTCTCATTTCTAACTGTTCAGAAAGCAGAGCGCATTAGGCTTAGAAAATGTAAACATGGGTCATCCCCGGCTGCGTTTTGTTATGTGTAGTTAGAAACATAGAGGGTGTTGATTTGAAGCCAAACAAAGTGGTTGTCAAATTATAATGAGATGTCCAAAGTGTCATTTTTTGTTAAAGAAATTGGTTTTGGTTAATGTTGTGTGCTTCCTTAGACACAGAAGGAAAATTAGAGGCTTTTTAATGTTTTTAATAATTTTTAAGGGCGTTGTGTTAGGTAGAGATAGGGGTAGTAAAACTTATGGAAACACTTTTGGGAGCTGTAGCAGAGCTCCCTTTAATTTTGGCTACCCCAAAATTTCCATCAGTAACAGCTTCCAGTATGAAAACTGCTTCCAAAACTGTTCACGCTAGTTCTGAAATAAAGAGCAAGGANAAAAAGAAGAAAAAAAAAAAAAAAAAAATCTATTATAAATATAAGGTGAAAATAGCAATTGCTCAGGCTACCAAGAAAAACCTGTGCAGATCTGTGCCACGACGTGTACCTCTGTCACCTCTCTGGGTGTCAGGCGTCAAGAGGGAGAGGGAGAGGGAGAGGNATTTCTAACAGTTCAGAAAGCAGAGCACATTAGGCTTAGAAAATGTAAACATGGGTCATCCCCGGCTGCGTTTTGTTATGTGTAGTTAGAAACATAGAGGGTGTTGATTTGAAGCCAAACAAAGTGGTTGTCAAATTATAATGAGATGTCCAAAGTGTCATTTTTTGTTAAAGAAATTGGTTTTGGTTAATGTTGTGTGCTTCCTTAGACACAGAAGGAAAATTAGAGGCTTTTTAATGTTTTTAATAATTTTTAAGGGCGTTGTGTTAGGTAGAGATAGGGGTAGTAAAACTTATGGAAACACTTTTGGGAGCTGTAGCAGAGCTCCCTTTAATTTTGGCTACCCCAAAATTTCCATCAGTAACAGCTTCCAGTATGAAAACTGCTTCCAAAACTGTTCACGCTAGTTCTGAAATAAAGAGCAAGGAAGAATTTCTCTTTTCCTGTTAAAACCATGCTTTTTTGACATACCAGTAATGCATAGCAGGGTTTTACCTTTTTTTCTTTTTTCTCCCCCTCTTTTCTTGTGAAAGTATACCCCAATTTTTGCCAAGTTATTAAAACCTCTAAAGAGGTACCTTTCTGGGAGGGAGTATGCAGGCTGCTCAAAGCAAATATTGGGACTGTTTGGATAAGGTAGAAGATGGGGGGTGGGAAGGACAGATGGAATCTGCCCGGAGAAAAAGACTTGGACAGAACGCAAGCCTGTGTCTGCTACCAAGTTTGCAGCCACACCGGTCAGTTTTGACTTTACCTTGACACGTGGGAAGCTGTGGATGAACATCAGAGTTAAATCTGGGAAAAATCTCAGTATGAAGTGTCCTGCCTCTTTCCTTCAGCTCTTTGTAAGACACGACCTCGCTGAGTTGTTTTTGTGGACCTGCCTGGAGCCAAGGGGAACCTGCACCCCGTCAGGCTCCGGTCTCCCTTCCTGCACTCGGCAGAAGTCACCGTCATGCCTGGGTTATGAAAATGCATTTTCAGTATAACTGTCAGAGGGAGGAAATGCCAGGCGAAGTTTGGGACAGTACCATTAGCTGGAATATTAATCAGCTCGCATGGGGAAACCATTCGTGAGAACGGTGCTATATTTTAGGTAAATACCGCAAAGCAGCTGCACACCTTCTAGTGCAAATACTTATATTGCGTCTTTTTCAATGCTGCCTGCGTTAAGGTTTCAGTGCAGGAAAGATTTCCATATCACATGAGCATGAGCAAGGCATTTGGGGGTCAAGTATCTGTTCTCTAACATTTAATGTGGGGGCCTATAGAAACAGCACACCTTTTGAATGTGAACTCTTGACTTTTCTAGTTGGCCTCTTAGGCACGAAATGCTTTGTATCTAATAAAAAAAAATTCTCCCGTAAAGAACATCAGTAACATCTGATTACTTACATGCTACATTTTCCTCAATTAGAGCCTGTCAGAGCTGCAAGGTCACACGGCCATTTTCCCGCTTAGAAATCCCTGCGAACTATTTAACCTTGATCTTCACTTTGCAGTGCTCCCGCGAGCGTGTGACTTGTGATGGAATAACTTAGCATGCTGAATCCGTAGTCATCGCTGCAACTGGCAAAGAGGGGAAGTGGTTATTTATAAAGCCGTAGGCCATCGCACAGTTTTAATAGACATTCGTTTCCATTCAGATACTAAAAATATTAGTCTCAGCTGCAATATAATCTGATTTTTGGATAATGATAAGAAAAGCTGCCTTTTAGAAATACCTTTAATTAGTTCAGAGATCTAATTCTGTTTTCTACCTAGGTACAAGTTCTAATTAGTTTCCTCTTACTATGCAATTTTTGGCACTTGCCTTTTTCTGGAATGATGAAAGATCATCAGAATAAAATTTTGCCATTGTGAGAAGGAAAAAATGCAAATTTTAAGCATATTTTTCTAAGTCGCTTTCTGTGCCCAGGATAGTGAAACAGACACAAGGCATCCGCTTTGTCGCTGATCTTTTAGTGTCTGCAACATTAGGCTTGAATTATACTGCACTGTATCACTTTCAATTTTTTGTTTGTTTGTTTGTATGCTTCATGAAGATGTTTAAATTGTGCTTAAATTAAAGTATATTTTGTAAACTTCTGCCTTCCTAGAATGTCGGCTCCTTTAGCTTTATTCTCTCCATTTTTGGATGTGTCTATGTTTAGTTATTCCGTATAAAATAAATTGGTTAGTTGTATAAAATTGGTGTGCTACAGTGCACTACAGCCGAGCTTCTTTTCCACTATAGCAGAGCTTCTTTTCCTCTGAACATAGGAGACAAGCGCTGAAGGAAGCAGGAGCGATTGCATGAGCTTCGGGCTGGTGCTGCGCAGGAAACCTGAACCACTGAAACGGTGTTGGAAGACAGGAGCCACATGCCTGCGTGCCTTTGCAGTCATCAAGGGAGAGACATTCTGATAGTTGTTCAGGGGGAAAAGAGGGGAGAAGGATTTACAGTGACAGTAGCACTCCAATAGTGTAGAGCAGCATGGCATGCTGCCCTTTGGATAATTTTTTTTGGTATTGTTTTATATGCTGTTCCATTGACAAATAGTTTGTTTTTCAGATGTCACTGAGCATCTGCAGCCCTCCTTCAGGTGGAAAGTTGTGTCCGTGTGTGTAGAAAATAGTTGTAAAAATCAAACCTTTGGTATTTAGCTGGGAAGGGACAAATACAGAAACTGGGTTTTCTTTAACCTCATAGTTCATATATTCAGTGAACTGTCGTTTTGTAATTGAAGATTTTAACCTAGTTTCAGCCACTCTTTTGGAGAGGCCAGGATGCCAGGGCACTTTTTGGACTTGCAGGTGAAGCCCTACTTTTACTGCCTTTTTCCTGTATGACTGAGGATGCCATCATCTCTGGAAACAGCATTTGACTGAATATCCAGATGACTTTTTCTGTGATTTTGTAAGTGACTCCTTCTACCATATGGTGGAAATATTTCTCGAAGGAAGGACGGAGTTGGTGGAGTAAAAAGAAATGCTCCAGCATCCCCATCCAAAATATTACCTTGGCAGAGCGTGACAGAAATAGGATGTTGTTTAAATTCTTCTTTCTTTCCAAGAAGCTATTAATGTTGAGCATCGTAGACGGAGAGCCTCACCTTGTGTTTTATATCCTGCTGGGCTTCTTTCTTTGCTTGCTCGTTCCTACTCTTCAGCTCTTCTAAAGGAAGACTGTGGAAGAGGCTGACGCTGAAGAGTGTATCTCAGTGTCACTCCTGAATCATCCTCAATTTATCCCCAGCAAATCTGATGTAGGCTAAACCTGAAATGAATGACTTGTAGCATAAAAGGGTAAAACATGTCCAGTGAAGAGCTCTCTAGAGCCTATTACTAGTCAAAAACATTTTTTTCTTGCATTATAGTATTTTCCAGTTAATTCACCCATTATGCAGCTTTTTATGTGTGCATAATGGCAGACAATTAACTATCTGTGAAAATCCCAGTAGCCCGTCGGTAACTGAAATTTCAGATAACGTCTCATGGCAAGCCTAAGAAAGGCTGAACTTTGCCATCCTCTTCATAATGGTCTGTGGTGCAACAGAAATACTTAGTGCAGCTTTCCAGTTCTGGACGATGCCCTGATGGCACACTGTTCCTGTGCTTAGGATGGAATGAGCCTTATTAATACAATGATTTTATGAAGCAAGGATTCTTTGTCGTAGCCCTTGTGGCCTACTGGTGCATTTAGAACTTTGTTTTGCTCCTCTGATTTGTAAAGGGCTAGTATAATTTCTGTGCATCTCTCAATATGTATGTAATAATGATAAGGTCCTTTGGAATACTTGCAAGCCACCACCCCAGCTTCATCTTCCCCTCTCTAAGCCCAGCTTCTTCCATTTGATGATCACGTGCCTCAGGCCCTGTTTATCTTCTGGACCCTCTTGCCTTCTTCCTCGTGTCTCTTGAACTGGGAGAGGCCTGAAAATAGTCACAGTGTGGCCCAAGTGGGGTGAGTCAGTGAGGATCGTCCCATGATCTGCTGGCCGTGCTCCTCCTGATGTAGCCCAAAGCTTGGTTTGCGTTACTCACGCTGACACCATGCTGGTGACCTTGCTTTTGCCAGGGTCTGTTCCAAACAGGCTGTGCTGTTGGCTTGCTTCTGTGTCTTCTCCAGTTGAAAAACATGTTTGCATGACTGCAGTACCACTTGGGGTGCTGGGAGCTCTAGATCTACTATAATCTAAACTCGTGATCATAAAAAAGCTGTGTGTTTGTAGAAGAACAAACCTTTCTTGTGGAATATTTCTATAAAACTACATGAATATAAGCGATGGTTAGCAAATTCGTCTGTTTGAAAAGACAGTATCTTAAATCATATATAAAAATCACCAAAACGGTCAAATACTCCTAATGTTAAATCTTCATTATTTTAACTCCTGATCTGGCTCAAACTCGTTTTTTTTCCCCATCTCTACCATGTATCATTGATCATTGTGAGTGAGTCTGCGCTTCAGAAAACTACGTAACTGTGGCTTATATAGAAGTCATTTTGCTAATGCAGTTTTTTGGCAGGGTGAACAGTGTTCTTTCAGGATAAAACTTCTTTCTCTAGAGATTTTCAATTCTGGTGAGTGGAAAGATTGAAAACCTTTGGGAATTAAGCATATCTTTGTTTTATAGCTAGCGGGGCATGAAAATTACAAGCTGAGGGAAGGAGAAGGAGCAGTTTCTAAAATGGACCGTTAGCAAAATCTCCCTGAAAGAAGATTTTATTAGAGTTGTAATTTCTCTGCCATTGTCAGCTGTTACTTTGAACACTAGTGATATCAAGTAGTAATAAAGAGCGGTAAAAAGAAAGTTTAAAGATTTTGAAAACATTTACAGTACGGTGAAGTATTTGGCCTAATTTGCATACTAATAATAGCCAGTATTAAGGAACACAGAGCTTTACAGTAGCTTTGGAGAGGAGTTGCAAAACATTAAACTTAAGAAAAATTCCCTTTGATCCCTTCTACCTGTGTTTATGAACTAGACACTAGCAACCTCCAGAAGTTCCAGCCTGAACTTCGGCTGTCACAAAGTAAGGGCAACCCCTACAGCTTGCTTAGAATAATTTTTTAACAGGTTTAAAAGTAAGCATGCAGTAATTAAGTCTCATTTTATTTCTTTGAAGACAACTAGAGTCTGTCTAGGTGTTGATAACTGATATTAAAGATTGTGTGTCTGGGACAGAAAGAGAGTATTTTCATTCCATGATTTCAGGTCATCAGGAGGTTGGAAGGAAGAGCTGACCTGGTATCTTTTCAGTGACAGAAAATTCCTCCAGTGCTGCAAATTAACAGTTTAAACTGATAGTTTTCTTTACTGAAAAGTGGTTCCTAGCCCAGGAATAAAACCTTACCCAGCCTTCGGTGGCTGTCGGTTCAGGAACCTGTGTTTGGAAGAAGGAAGAGGTTTTCTCCAGCAGCTGGCATGTGAGTTGTTTGGGAGGTGGGGATGGCAGGCGAATTTAGGTTTCTGCTGTCTACGTGAACCCTGAAAAACTTCCTGGTGTTGTGACCTGTGTGAATGCGGTATTTGTGTGTCGGCACCCTGTATCTCAATATTCTGTTGGTTTTGGTGATGTGTCAGAAGGATTAGCTGGGTGTGTTACAGAAATACGTCTGTCCAGCTTTTGTTAACATAAGGAATTGCTGAGCCGTTTCCATACCGTGTACCTTGTAGGGCTTCATTTACTCAGTAGTTCATCTCCCCATGTCTTAGTCCAGGGTTTTAAACCCTTAGTCAGGTCCTGCCAGCTTCTATTTAGAGAAAGGAAGGAAGTTTGCAGTATGTGGGTTGTTTTCACCATTAACCCTAAGCCCAAACACAAAACAGGAATGCTAAGTGGGCATGGAGGACTTCCATAGAGGTAGCCAGGAACAATGGCCACAACACGCAGCTTGATGTACGTACAGGTCAGCTAGTAGCAACAGAGGAAGAAGAAAAACTCACAAACCAGACCTTTTCTAGAAGAGGAGGGCAGCGATTAAAAGCAGTCCCATCGCCCTAGCAGACACAATCTCATCATTCCTCACCGAGACGAGGATGGCTCTGCCCCTCCGCTGGTTCTCGTCCACCCCAGGCGCCGAGGCTGCTGTCAGGACAGAGAGGGGACTCCGTTTGCGTGCCATGAGCATGGCAACAGAGCACTAGACGACGACTCTGTTTCTTCTGTACCAAACCCTTCCTTGCAAACCAAAGCTGGGTGCGGGAGTAGAATGGGCGGAGTGAAGATCTGGTAGAAGTCCTCGGCCAGCCAGCCGGTGTCCCGCCTGGAGTCCTTGTTTTGCTGCTTCCTCTTTCGTGGGAGGCACCGTTGAAAGGGTCCTCCTTAAAACTGCTGCTTCACCTGTGTTCCGCAATTGTCTGTGTGTCACGCTACGAATGCATGATTTAATAAGTAACTAGAATTTTAAGCAGATTATACAGACAGTTGAAAAACACAAAAAGCCCAAAGCCTCAAAATAGCTGTTTTCAATTTTCACTGCTTGAATAGAGTTTCAGAAGGATTTAACCTTTGTTCTTTGATCATGGCACAAAAGAATATATACATGCAAACGAGGAGGCTGAGGTAATGATTATATGCAAAGATGCTGCTAAGTATATAATTAAAAACTGCCCCGTGAGACACCCCCAAATTTTATATCCTAATTTTATTTTATACTGCCATTTAGGGGAGGGATGAATTCACCTCTCCCACACACTCTTTGCACCTGTTTTTTAAAATGGGCAGATTCAAAATCCATCTTTGCGGGAAGTCTGCTCCATATCATTCAGATAATATTATGCACTATTCGTTAACCTAAATTTTGCCCCCTCAGATACTTCAGTCTAGACTAATTGGCTGCAGTACTTAGCATTTAAATTATCAAGCAATGGGGTCTGTGAAAATTGATCTCCCAATGTTTGATACTAATTCTTTGTTTTCTACTCCTTCACTGAGAAAATTGCTGCAATTGTTCTGCAAAGCTTGAAGCAAAGGAAATAAACATACACTTACGGCCATGCTTCCAAGCATCAGGAAAAGATTTTTATTTTAGGGCATTGTTATTTTATGTGATGGGACGCTGAAACCAAGAATTCTCTAACCTTAGAATTACAAAATACCACAAACTTGTAACACACATCACATCAACTTATATGCCAATGAAATATGTAACGATGAAAATATTGATGAACCAAGGCAATTTACAGTAGTCTGTGTAGTTTCTATCCTGTCACCATTTTTGTTTTCCTACTCGTAACTTCTGCATTTCTTTTTCCCTTATCGAACTTGCTGTCTCTTTACATTTATGTGTCCTGCTGAGTAGGGCCTTGATACCAGCTGAGATGTGTGCAGCAATGCAAAGACTAATAGTAGAATTTCAGAATATAATACCAGAAGCTCCACAGACGTCGTTGCATGCACAAAGCAACAGCCCGGTCTGGCTGGGCACTGGGCAAGGAGGCAAGAGCCAAAGCGGGGCATCTCGGCGCGGGTCCCCGCAGGCTCCGGGTGCCCCGTCGTGTACACGGCGCGTGGCTGAGGCTTTGGGGGCTCTGGAGGAAGTGGCCAGCTGCAGGCCAAGCTTTAGTTTGTGAATACAAAGAATAGAAGGCGAAGGAGTGTGGGTGTTTCATGCATTGGGTAGCTGTAATTACGGACTTGGATTCCTGGCAGCATTGAATGCACTGAAGGAGCCAGGGCCAGATGGGCAGTCCCCTGATGTCTACCAGGAATTCTTTCAGTGCATTTTCCCAATAGCAATCACCAATTTGTGCAATTCTTCCCCCCCCCCCAAATAGGAACAAATAAATATCAAACTAATTTGCCTCACACAGCATCTTTTCATTACTGTTAAAACAGTGGCACATGGACTGAAATCGGAATGGCTCCTTAATTTATCTGTGACGACCACTGTTTATTTCTTGGGGGAAGTGGGGGCATCTTCCTTTGTAAACATTTCAGCTATCTCCCTAGATAAACTGCTTTTCTGGCCCACATCTCAGTAGTATGTGAGCATCTTGCAAATCATACTGTAATGACTGTTGTAATGCAGCTCAGGTAATGGCAAAATGCCATTAATTCACAGCCAGAGAACTAAATCCAAAGGACAGGTGATGTGATTTCTTAAGGTTGTACAGGATGTTCATGCAAGAAGAGGGTTTTGAACTAGCTTTGATAAGTTTGTACCAGCCTTTTCTGGATCAGTTGCCAGAAGGCTTAATCCTGTCCATTCTCAAGGAAAGCTTTGCCATCCATTTCAGGATGCCCTAAGAATGGCCTTCATTTAATTCAGTTTTACTTATTACATCTAAGGTTTGGGCACATGCTGTGGAAGCTAAGCTGGGGTGTAGACCACTAATATGTGAATGAACTGCCTGAGAACATGCTCTGCCCTATGAGAAATGTGAGTTTTCTTGTTCTGCCTGTGTTCTGGTTTCTGCCATGCCATTCAATATCCTCAAGTGTTGCTGAACTCATGAAGTCAGTGCAACAAATCCTGTACTAATGTACATGCATTCACTCTTACACAGAAATACAGTTTTAATCACATTTTTAAGCTAGAGCAGAAAAAGTAATTTTTAGAGTATGTTATTTTGTGGGTTTTATGGAAGGCAGTTTTGCTTTTTTGTCATTACTGGAGACCATTTGTTTTTTTTTTACACAGCAGTGACTGTAACAGAATATTGACTGATGTTTTGGCAAAATTCTCAGCCACAGCAAATTAATTATTTCTTCTTCTTGGGTATTATGTACTGATGCTCACTGCCATTGAACAGTTACTGTAGATCAGTGGGTTACAGAAAAACAGAGTATATGTGTGAGCACTAGATAGGTAATGGAGGATCTTCCTTGGCAAAGGCTGCTTCTGTGTTTAAATATCACGTTGGCAACCTTCCTGATCTTGGCTTGGAGTGCAATCCTTGCAGCAAATGACCCGTGACTTCAGTAGGTGGGGTTTGACCCCGTGCCTTTTCCTTTTTGGTTTACTTCCCTGTGCTCCAGTGGTTATGTGAGAATCTCTCCTCTCTTTCTCTCTCTCCTTTTAAGTAAGTCAGTAATCCTCATGGTGTGGAGAAGATTTTGAAAATAGGACTTCAGCATACACTAGAAGTTAAGAAGCAAGGGAGGAGGAACTTGAGCATGTTGCATATCAATTTCATAATCATAGAATCATTAAGGTTGGAAAAGACCTCTGAGATCATGTAGTCCAACCATCGATTTGGAGGTTGAAGCTGAGATTATTTTTTAATGCTGACAGTAGCAGTATTGCAGGACATAAAGTAATTGCCTTCTTATTACTGATGTTAGGGAAATTTTAAAAATTAAGTTTCTCAATAAAAAACGTGTAAATCCTCATTCAGCTTTGGCTATACTGCCTGTACTTCTGGTCCTGAAGGGGTGGCCAAGATAAATAGAGCTGCGCTGTTAATATGAATGACCTGTTTGTGGCTGAAAGAATTGGCAGCAGTGTTATGAATCAATTTGCACAAAGGAATTACTGTGAACATCTAATTAATACATTCAGGCCATTTTGGTGTTCAGAAATAGTATGGGAACAAAATATTTTCATTGTTTTCCCTTCCTGCCTGCCACTTCTAATTGTTTGTATGTGTTTTTGTACACAGTTTAAATCCTGGGAATAACTCAGGAATAATTCATTACACCTGTTCCACAGGATGGTTAATCTTTACGATGCAGAGAGACTGGCTATAGGGTCGATCACATACATAACATGTTATTTCTCTTTTCTTGCTCAGATGATTGTTCTGCAACACCTTATGGTCCATGATTGGAGAAACCATAGCCCTCAGCTCAACTTTTGCTTTGCGCAAACATTTGAGTAGAATACTTTTCAATACAACCAGACTGAAGAAGTAAATAGAAGTGTTGCAGGAATCAAAACAAAAATTCCTAAATTCTGTAAAAGATTTTTCTTAATAGTGTCTTGAGCGATCAGTACCAAACTCACTATTTTCTGAATGTTCCAGAACTGTCTTCTTGCCTGATGCTAGTCTGTAGGCTGGAATATCGTTAATTGATGCAGTGAAGCTGGTCAGATTAAAGCATCAGACTCAGTCTAGATTTGTGTGGCACTCCCGTTACGGTCTTGTTTGAGACTGGGTACAATATTCCAGAAATGTTGCCAGAAATGCCAGGTAGATGGAAAGAATAATTTCCAGTAAGCCTGCTGGCTACGCTTTTTAATACAGCCTGTGTGCAGTCATCTTTCTTTGCTTCTTGGAGGTCTCTCTGAACAACAGCCCTGCCCTCCAGCATATTGACTGCCAGCTTGGTACCAACCACAAACTTGCTGAGGGCATACTCTGTCCCACTGTTCAGGTTATTCATGAAGACATTCAACAGTACGGGCCCCAGTGTCAGTCACTCAGAGACACTGCTCGAAACTGGCTACTAATTGGACTTTGTACCACTGGTCACCATCCTTTGAGTCAAGAATACAGTCAATTTTCCACCCACCATGCCTACTTTTCTAGTCCCTATCTCATCAGTTTGGCCATGTGACTTAAAGCAAAGATCTGTCTCTCAAATAAGGGACTCCTAATCCTCTGCCCTTCTCCTCCCACCCACGAAACCTCCTCCAAACAGTAAGAAAAAGTCATAGTTCATGTTCATGAGAAAGATAACTCTAGAGAAATAACTCCTTTTGTAGTCATGTTACATGCTTGATGATGGGTGCTCTAAATGTGGCATGTATACCGTGGTCACCATACTGTCTGGTTGAGAGTCAGGTCCAGGATCTTCATCAGAGGCCCCAGCTCTGCAGCTCGGGTATGCAGACATGCTCACCCCAGTTTGATCTGCTTCTTCTTGCATGAATACTAATTTACGTGTCATCTAGCAAATGGAGATTATTTTGGCAGTTATTAATCAGTAGATCTGATTTGTCACTAACATGACCACTTCGACTTTACGTGTCCATGCTGTTGATTACAGGGACGGGGCTCCTGTTGCCATTGCTCCTTCCCTTTAGCAGCTGTTCCCAGGGCTGTGGCTCATCACTAATCTCCTTTGCCGAAATGAATGGGCAGGACTGCGTCTAAAAGTAGGTGTGATTGCTCAACACCGGTGGGGCAAAGCTTTCGGACCAACACCCACGTGGACACATTTAACGCTATATGCTAGAATGATGATCATATGAATATTTTGCGCAATGTATGTGAATTACAAGTACTGAGCAAGAAATTTTGGCCAAGGAGAGTTTAGGAAAAAACAATGTGGGTGTTTTCTTTCAGTCGGTTTAAAAATTATTGCCCATGATTACCTTTATCTGCTTGCATTTTATTTCTTCTAGTCATTCTGACTCCCCTTCTCCACTTTCATTCCATTATTCTTTACATTACTTCTGCCATCAGGTTGTACTCCTTCTGTTAGGGACAGGGTGTGTGTTTTTACATACAGATGATTCTGTGAATGTATGGGTGAAAGGGTTGCAGTTGTTTGCTGTTTAGGTATTCGAACCATGGAGATAGTCCAAGGGCAGGTATCTACATTTCTTGTTAATAGTCTACTCAAAACCTAATTTAGGATAACACGAAAACTTTGGTTGAATCATAATAGACTGCAGATCAGGGCTTGCCGGAGCCATTTTGGCCAATTCTAGCAAAATGAAAATGCTGTTGCAATTTAGGATATCAAATAGTTCTTGCTTACTATGGTAACTTGGTAACTATGTGGCAGAGCTCAAGTTTATAATAGAGCAAAAGCTCTCTGGAATGTTAACAGTCAGAAATAGATACCTCTGGACACTTGGACATGCCTGTAATTACCCAAATTGTGTTTCATGGTTCAAGAAGGTAACTCCCTGGGTGTGTCACTTTGGGATTTAACTGAAAGGTTCAAGGAGAGACATCTGGTATTTTTTCTTCTTTTTATGTAAAGTGCAGTGTGTAGAATTTAAGCATTAAACATTGAAATAGTGAAATTTCTTTTAAAAATACATTTAGATTGTCAACCTAACAGCAGAGAATTTACAGGAAGATTAAAGTTGGGTAGGCATGAAGAGCTTTTAGATTCACAATCCATTTGGAAAGTTTTATTTGAAAGGAAAGGAAAAATGAGCAAAAAAAAAATGTGTATTTTTAAAGACGTATTTGAATGCAGTGGAATATAGGCAAATATAGAGCAGGCTGGAAATTAGACCAATGTGGCTGCTTTTCCCTCAGGTGGAGCGGGAGCATTGGTCCAGGCTGCTGACGTGGAGTTTCCAGGTAGAAGTACACAAGTGGTGGCCCAAACACATGATTTAGGGAGAAAGAAGCTGTGTTTGGGAAGACTGTCATATATAGTTTTCATTGGTACCTACACGTTTAGGTCATCTTTATAGGCACTGAAAAGCGCAAGTATGTTAAGTATTTAATAAATACATTTTAGAAGTTGGAGAGATGGGTTTGGACATGCTGCATTTCAACAGAAACAAAACAAAGCTCCCGAAGAATCCTGTGCATGCTTTGTCCTTAAATCTAAACGCTGTTCTCTTTGCGTCTCTTTCAAAATTAGTTTCCTTGGTGATCTTCACATGTCAAGCACTAAAGATTTAACTTTTTGTTCATCCTTTTCTATTGTAAAGAAAGTATTCTTAACAAGAATCAACAGTGCCTGCCAAAGGCATGTTATTAGATAATGGGTGGTCCAAGTGTAGGCTCCTGAGTTAGGATATCCAGAGTTTTTTGCTTAAACAGGCACTTACTGTACTTGCTATATTTACTTTCAGGTATTAGAAGTTACTAGAAATTCTGTGTTCCCATTAAAATAAGGAAATTTCCATATACTGGTCTGTGAGATTGTGACTGATTTTCAAAATTAGGAATCTGCAGATATTTGCATATACCTAAAAAATGAAAATAGGGGAGCTAAAAATTCGTGTATGTGTATGTAATTTCTAAAACCCATGTCTTTTGTTTGTTAAGAATTTTTCCTCTTTATAGAATTCCTACTTATGAAGTCTGATTTTTTTTCTATTTATCTGCAAGTAGACTTGAGTCTTCAGCTATTCATGTGTGATTCTATTCTCTTTAAACCCCAGGAACACCATAGTAATCCTATTAAAAACCCTTAGTGCTGTGTATATGTCCCAATGCAACTGGAGGGATATTCTATGCAGGTAGTACTGTTCTTGACATAAGATGGAGAGGAACAAGTTGAGTTTGAGTCCAGGCGGTGGCCTAGGTTCTGGCTGTTGGGTGAAAATACGTTGTATTTTGCAAAGGAAGCGACCGTAACATGGTAGTGTCTGAAATCCTTCAAGTACAAATCCAATAATGTTAATCTTATAAAGTACTTTTTTAGTGCAGATACTCCTTTACTTTCACTGTGCTCTTTGTCCTTATCCCTCGCAAAAAAAATGTGGCCAGAGACGGTGTTAATCAAGCTGTTGGCAGTGGCATGTACGTGAAGAGTACACAAAGAGGAAGAAAGGTACATGAAAATAGAAAGTGGGAGAGAAGTAAGTTTGTCTCCCAGACATGAGAAGACATGCTATCTGGACTGAGGGGCTTGCAGTCTAAATTTAGGTAATGAGAAGCAGCAGTCGAGAGAAGAGGAAAAGAGAGGGCAACGATGCAAAAATCATGCAGTGTGCTCATCCACGTAAGTGTATGCTCACACCTCTGTGGGGTACGAAGGTGTGGACTCTGAAGATAATTTGCAAGCGTGATGCTTTTTTGGAATATTTTCCCTTAAATACAAGGAATTTGGAGTGACATTTAGAGCCAGAGTAAGAAAAAGGGAGGCAGAAGGTCCAAGGGTTGCGGTGGCAGAGCAGATAGGTAAAAGCCAGGAAGGGTTGTCTCTGTTGTCTCCAGGGAAGCTGAAGCTCCCTGCCAGAGAGGCTGGCTGCAGACGTGGCTGGAGTGGGCAGAGCTGGGGGGTCTGGCTGCAGACGTGGCTGGAGTGGGCAGAGCTGGGGGGTCTGGCTGCAGACGTGGCTGGAGTGGGCAGAGCTGGGGGGTCTGGCTGCAGACGTGGCTGGAGTGGGCAGAGCTGGGGGGTCTGGCTGCAGACGTGGCTGGAGGGGGCAGAGCTGGGGGGTCCAGCTTGCCCTCGGCCGCCCTTCATGGGAGAGACTGGTGACCAGGGCTGGCCGGGCCGGCCCTGTGCTTGCCTCATGCTCTGCCCACAGGATTTCTTATTTTCATCACCCTCATGACTGGGAATGCCACCTGAAACATTGGATAGAAGGAAATATGGGACTTTCTCGTATGGATGCTCATCATATCAAAGCAGAGTGTCGGAAGGAGAAATCAGAGCTGATCTGATTTTGTCATCACACACAATATTGGGAGATATGCCAAAATGGACCATAAATATGGGCACATTCATGTTCCAATATGCGAAAAGCAGAAATACTTTTAATGGACTTGAGGAATCTGTAGGATATTCTAAGTCCAAAGAAATTTGGTCCCATAAGTGTAGTGTGAAGGCGACTCTGTTGTGTTGTGGCTCTGCCCTGGGAAGGGGAAGATGCAGAGACCTCCTGCATTTGTTCCCCCCCGCCCACCTTTCCTCCTCTGCCATGTTGGACATCTAGATGCCATATCCCAAAGTAAACCCCCTCCCCCGGCTGATTTTTCAACCACGTCAGAGCCCAGACACCAGCTATTCCCCACTTCTTTCCTTTAGACAGAGCTCGTGAGGAGGTTGCTGCTAGGGACTGGGACTGGGAGAGTAGTGCAAAAGATGCTGAGCATAGTTTAATTTTTGTGAAGCTCGTACGAAGAGGTGACATGTAATTAAGTCACCAGTGTCTTGCATAAACTATGTCAGTTGTTAATGGAAACATAGTTGAGTATAACAGGATTTCTTTTGTTAAGTATTCTGTGTATTTTATGTGGCCTTGCAAAGACAATAAAAACTGCTGGACATTTTCCCCATCCTGTGCAGTAAGGCTGTCTTAGTTATCTACCCTCAGATCATCTGTATCCCAGGACTTATTTTACTTTTTTTTTTTTCTGTCAGCCAAACATATTTCTGCCTTTAACACTGTCTTGCAGTGGGAATAGCTCCTCTCTCCTATTCCCTGCCTCTTTACCGAGCCATCACATGGCAGCAACTCCATCGTTAATCACCAGAGGTGGAGGAGCAAGTTTACTTTATTTAATCTCTTCTTTGAAGCTCACCCGAGAGGAATGGAGTGAAGGCTGGGGCAGCTCCACAGGTGGCACTGGCTGCCCCCAGGTCCAGAGCCAGCTCCCCGCACGCCGCCAGCGACGCCGGTCATGTGCTTGCGTAGCTCTTGGCTGCAGAAGGGAGGCTGGCGGCTCCCGCCTCGCTAGCAGATCCCTTTGGAAACGTCCCCTGTGAGAATACCTTCCTAGCAGCCAAATGAGGAGTTCCTGGCAGAAGGACGATCTGCGTGTGGCATGGGGAGGTGTGGTGCTTTGTGTGCTGTGCTGTAGGTAAAGGTCTTCTGTAATCACCTCTTAATTATATTGCATTTAGCTCCCGACCTTTTTTTCTTGAAGCCTCTAGCCAGAATTTGATGTTCACTTTCCTATATCCATCTGATAAATGGTGACATAGATTTTTTGTTGTTAGAGACATTGGCTGATTTCCTTCAGTCATCTCCTGCTGCAATTACAGATTTCTTAGTGATGAGAAATGCTTGACTGAGACGTGGTTGGCAATCTGATACTTGGTTTTAATTATGAACTAGCAAGATTATGCTTCCTTAACATTTGTGATCTTCAAAAGAATAAGCTTCTCCCAGTTGTCTTCTCAATTAGAAAAAAAGGTGAAATAGTGGCAGGATTGAGGGAAGGTTGTTCCAAAAAGCATTGCCCCGGGGGATCTGGAGGAGCTCTGTACTGAGAGCTGCTTTTCTTCTTCTGTCTCCAGTGGTGGCATTCAGAAGCACATAATTTATGATATTAATATTTTCCTTAGATATATGTTTCATAAAATGGTGGAGGCCCTAGCTAAATTCTTAAATTTCTGCTATAGTTTTCAAGATCAGTATACAACACCTGACATAATTTGAGATCTTACAAGTTCCCACGTACCATGACAGTATGTCTAGATGAAGTGTGTAGATAGATGTGCAAGCAAACATAGTAGATTAATTGCTCTGGGTTTTCTTTAAAATATCATCCATGATTCCTTAAAGCTGCTGTGCGTTTAGCACAGCTCTTGCCAAAAGTGCTCTCCAGCTGCGCTGGTGGAGCCCCAGTTCTGCTGCCAGGAGGGAAGCGGTGGCTCGCTGCATTCCCTGGGCAGCCCCCTCCCCTCTCTGGCTGCAGGCCTCACAGGCTTTGTGCAACAAAGAAGATTGAAGGTCGCTGAAGAAGATTGCAGGTTGCTTCGCCAGCATTAACCCATGCACTTTTCACACCTCCAGCAACATGGATAATCCATGGTGCAATAAACTTGCTTCTCCAAGTCATATTTTTAAGGAGCGCTCGAGCAGAGCCTAAAAGAATGAATGTACCTCTATGGCTAGGGACTGTGGCAGGTGGAAAATCATTCTGCTGTTAATATTTAGTTGTCATAATGGACAATGTTTAGCTCCTTTCATCATTGGAAAACCGACTCTGTTCAATTTTTCCCAAGTCATCTGTCCTCCAACTGATAGTGCAGTTCAAGAATGGAGCCTGGAAGCCTGTCTTTGCGAAACGTGGTTACTCTGTGGAGCTTGCGCAAAATAGACAAACTTGTATTGTGGGGCTTTTTCTCTCTTTT
>VZTL01043149.1:4871-26658 GCA_013400535.1 Scopus umbretta
AAAATGAAAGAGAGCGCCTCACAAACCCAAACTAACATCATCCAGAAAGCATAGAAAACCACACTGGCAAACAAAGAGAGTCCTGAATTATGGAAAAAACCACAACACAAACCCTTCTCTCATACTGGCATGATATATAAGCCAGCCTCCTGACTTTTGGGAGGTTATCTCACCATTTTCCAATGCCTGTCATTAGCAGTCAAAATAAAGCCAGTTTGATTTGCAGCGAGAGTTTCTCTGTTGCCGGCTGTTTCAACCAGACTGCCTTTCTCACATGGCCACACATCGCTCTGGCTCTTCAGTCATGGCTTCAGGCTCAGTTAAAGAGAATGGTGGCAGAACAGCAAGAGCAGCAAGTGATCTTGGATCTAGTGAAGTTCATTTACTAGAGCTTTTTGATGGTCCAGAATTGGAGAGAGGGGAAAACTCAGCTAAAATGATTAACCAGGCAAGCCCTTCCAGATACTATTATTTTCATCTGTACCTAAAAATGTCGCAAAATAATAAATTTCTTTTCCTCACTAACTTCGGTGTATTTTTCAATGTGATCCTAGAGGGGCTTGGTTTTTTTTAAGTGAAATTATATTGAGGATATATAACTTTTTTTTTTGTAAGTTTCTAACAAAATATTTATTGTGCAAGACCCAGAAGATAAAAAAGATGCAACTGTTTTTCTTGGTTTGTTTTGAGGTTATTTACTTAGGACTAAGCACCTCATTTTTCTTGTGTACAAAAAGTAATTATGCAGTCAAAAGAATTATGGCCCACATACTTCAAAACATATGAAAAATGTAAAACTTTATTACATACATTAATTTCTAACAAAGGACGTCTCCAGCATCAGCGTAACTGGTATAAGGCAGATAACTGATGTATGGTATATTCGTTGATGTTCCTCCCAAATGGGCTTTATAAAGGCAAACAAACAAATAAACAATTTCTTTCCTTATGTCTCCCTCTCTCTCGTATAAATTTCATCAGCCTCATACAGGGGACTGTAGGCTTAGGGGAGGGGGTTGTCTGTGGATTTTTTTTTTTTATTATTTATTAAGCTAAAATATTCTGCTCAAGCAATCTGTTCATCACACTTTCCTTTTATTCTCTTTCCATCTCTTGCATTTCTCAAACCAGGCAACCCCAGCTCCTGCCTGCACCACTGCCCAGGCTGAGCCCGGCATCCCTGCCGTGGGCAGCTCCCCCTGGTCCCCTTCTTTAGGGTAAGCTGCAGAGCCAGGATTGCTCCTGACATCCTGGTCAAGCAGCTTTCTACATGCACTTGGAGCGGAGGTCTGGGGAGTACTGTTATTTTTCTCCCCGCCTTCCACATCCCTGCCCCAACTGAATTTCTGTGAGTGGGGCAAGCTCATTCCTACTAAATCAGCTGGGCTGGGAGGCTGAGGCAGGAGCTGTAAAACTGAAGTTCACAGCATCCTTATCTTTAGCTGAGCCACTTTAACTTTCTAACTATACATCTGGGTACCATATCCAAGAGGAAAAGGATGGCCATTTAAAATGTCAAGAATAACTGCAATCAGTTCTCCTCAGTGCCTCTCTTGAAGAAACAAAACAAAATTGAAGTGTGAAAGACAGATTCAAGGTATTCTTTTTGTTTTAAGTGAATGAAAAAGTGAACCTGACTTTTTTTATATTAAGACAATGACCTAATCAAACAGAGACCTAACCTTCTTTCAATAGATGTTTATTTGTTCCTGCTGCTTTCAATGCAACATTTAGATATAAATATGTAAATTTTTCATGGTTAGACAAACCTTCTGCTCCACTGATAGATGTGTCATAGTCCTAGAAGTCCAGAGGAAAAGGATTCACAGCATCCAACAAATAGCATGCACAAGTAAATACTGGAAGTTTCCATTTCAGTCATGCAGAGTTACTGTACTAATTCAGCCAAACACTAACTCCTGCATCCTGATTTAAGCACAGTCCTCCTTCAGCACAGATGATTTCAGTATTTCACAGTGCCTTGTCAGGGTTTAAGGACTTTAAGGGAAGTTTGGCAGCTTCTCTTGGAGAAGATTCTGCTCACATCACAATTCTGGTCTGCTCTTGGCATGTCTGGGCGCCAAACAGGAAAGCAGCCAGGATGGCATTTCTAAGGCTTAAGACCTAACATTAATATTGATGATGCAGTTCATTTGTCTCTTGGTCCTCATTTATAGGGCCTGGGCTCAGCCAGGTGTATGGAAGTCTTCAAAAAGCATGGAAATCCCCAAATAAATTTCTGGGTTTGACCTCTCTAAATTTGGCAGAAGTCTGAACTTGGTGTAACCTTGAGGCCCATCTTTAATTAAAGTGTAGTATTTTGGGAACTCGGGACAAAGGGGAAAGAAAAACCTATTTCAAGTTATACCTAACCCATGGGAATCAAAGCAACCCTGATGGCTGACAGCTTTAGGGCCAGCGAGCCTCCCCCAGCCCCTGAGTTTTCCTAGGCTACTTGCCACCTTTAAAATCTGAAGCCGCAAGTCTCTCTATTCTTTTGCACCTTCTTCAGTCGTCTCTCCCTCCTCCCACGCTACCCATGAAAAAAGCTTTCAGTGTTTCAAACGTAGTCATCACAGGTATTACGAGAAAAGCGGACCAGTGCCAGCTCTCAATGGCTTGTTTGTTTTGGGGCTGAAATCTATCCACTTCCATTTCAGGCGTCCATCGGCTGAGCCACCATTTGACATGCCTGGCCCCAACAATCACAGGGGCTTGGCGGGTTAAAAATGCTAGGATTTCATTTTATTGCAGGGATATTATTCATTCTTGGGAAGGTTCAAAAGTACATACGTCAACTTATGTCATCAGGGTCAAACAAAGTGGCATGCAGAATCATAGCCAGATTGCATCGGTGGAGGGGTCTGGAGGCAGAGCCAAAGAGTAAGGAGAAAGAAAAATGTTTTTTAGGATGTTCTCTGGATCACTTCATCCTTTGGCAAGGGGAGAAGGGCAGGAGGTAAAGGATCCCCTCTGAGCCTGGTGCCCTCAACAGCGTGAACTGAAATCGAGTTGTGCAGATTTCACTAAGATTTCCAGTGCTTCTTGCCCAGTGACATGCCTATGGGTAAGACCATCAAACAACAATGCCTCCTCAATTGCCAAAACGTGCCTCCAACATATACCAGCAAGCCCACAAGTACACACAGACTCGCACAATAATAGCATTAGATGCCATTAACAGGCTTTAGCCTTGTTTCTTTTCAGTGGAAAAACTATTTGACATCCCTCAAGCCCAGGCTCAGCACTGCTTGACCCTTTCCCTTCCCTGCCTACATTAAAAGAACAACTAAATAGCTGCACACAGAGCAAGCCAGCCCCTCCTCGCTCCAGGTGTCTGTATTTTACTTAGGGCCCCAAGCTTGATTCAGCTCATACAGTTTCTGACAAGCTTCAGCTGGCCCTCGTCACCAGACAGGCAGATCAATTAACAGAGGGATTTTTCTTCCCTAGCTCTCTTCCTGGACCTTTAACCCCTTGTGTGTCCTAATGCTCTATGAAAGAAGGGCAGAAAGCAAGTGCTAGGAAAAAAGAATTGCTATTTAAAGCTTTTCTTTCTCCTCCAAACCCCCCTGTGCTTTTGCTTTTTCTACCCATCTCAGAAGCCCACCTTGCTGTAAAGATGCTTCTGGTTGCTCAAAACTTCTTTTTTTTTTTTTTTTTCCCATCAGAACTGAAAATGTAAAAACTCCCTTTCCCCTCTTTCTCTTCTTTTTAAAAAATCTCTTTATATTTCACTACCAAAAGGGATGAAGTTTAATGTTTTCTTTAGGGTGGAGAATTCTTTTCCATTTCTTAATTTTTCTTTCTCTTTCTCCACTGCACTAATTTTTCCAAATTGCCACATGGAAAGGGAAAGTTCTGGCTAAAGAGGCTAAGACCAAGTCTGTAGCTGATGCTCTGCATGTTTTCTTGAAAAGTTATCAGAATACAAATGACATTTTGTGGATGGGAAGGATTGAAAAAAAGGGGGGAGAAGAGACCAAGGCAAAAAAGTGTACATTAAAAAACTACAAAACAGAAAACAAACAAAATAATTTCAAACTGGAAAAAAGCATAGATGGTTACAAATTGCCCTATGAAAGAGAAACAATGTCAACATTGACAATTTTATTTTGCAATTTAATTATACCTCCATTCGTCTTTGGTGAATGTACAAGAGAGCATGTCAATGGCATGAGAAGCTCCTTCAGCAGCAGCAAAACATAATAAATATATTTAATTGCTAGTGATAATAATTAGACGTTTCTGTGAAAAACAGTTCCCAGAACTACTGAAAACTACTGAGAAAAATAAATGTTATGGCTACTACAGGGAAATCCATTTAAATGCATTCATAGCGATAAATAATTTAAAACTGGTGAGGGCTTTTTATTATTTTTAACTTTTTGGAAAAAACTCTCCTACAATTCCTTAGGACAAGCCTATACTGTTACTCGTACAAATGGGTTCTGCCCATCACTTTAGCACCACAGTAGTACCACAGCAACAACGACAATAATAATTAATATTAAATAATAAACATCATGCAACCTGTCAATCTCAGAAAGCTGCAGCAATGCTACACAAAACAACAAATCTAAATGTGAAGAAACAAACATTGTTCCTCCTATAAATAGCCTTCACCTGGTGAAATCAGCTCATCATTAGCACACATCATTTTATCAGGCAGAGAAGAGTTTCAACTCTTCCTTGGTAGAGGCTATTGTTTCCCGGTATGTCTTTTCTGAACCTAGGTATATGTACCTTCTCAGGACAGTGTAGAAAGAAAAACCAGGATGAAAAATCCACCACTGAAGTGGGCATGACAGATGTGAAGTGTTGGGCAGAGTTAAGGGTATCGCGTCTTCTCTGTGGTTTATAGTGCACGATTTTCTTAGCAAGGAAGGAGGGGAGCGCAGCTGGTAATCTTTCACTCCGTATGGGGAATCCTTATTGAGGATTTGGGAACAGCGTGGTATTTCTCAGATGTATGGATGGATGCCATTTAATGTTTTCAATGCTTGTTAGAAAACACAAAGTTGCTGCTGACACAAACTGGGAAGGTGGTAAATAGTGACGGCAGGCCACTGATGCACAAAGGAAACAATAAGCCAGGGGAAGCGTAAGAAGGTATCTTCGGGTAAAGAGATTGTAGGGAATACTTACAGAAGGGGACAACCCTTTCCTGGAAGGAAATGGCTCCAGAAAGAACATGGCAGGGTGGTGGATGCTCAGTTACACAACTTCAGTCCTTAGGATATGTAAACAGGGGGATATAGCCTAGAAGCCTGAGGTAATATTATCTTTGTCTGTGGCACTGGCATGACTGCTAATGGAATAGCGAATCCGGTTCTGCTGCCTATGTTTCAAGAGGTTGTTGATAAATTAGAGAGAAGAGCCAAGAGAATGGCTAAAGGACTAGAAAACACTGGGAGGATTAGAAAACAATTGTGAGAGGCTCAAGAAGCTCAGACTGTTTAGCTTAATAGAGAAAAGGTTAAGGAGTGACTTGCCCACAGTATACAAGAACCTTCACAGGAAACAGAAATTTGATGGAGAGCTCTTCAGTTTAACAAAGACGTACGTAAAACAAGATCTAACGTCTGGAGGACAAAGCTAGACGAATTCATGCCAGAAACGGGAATTTTTTATCCATGAGAGTGCTTAGCAATGGGAGCAACTTACTGAATATCATGGTGGCTTCGCCGTCGTGATATTTTAATAACAGCTTTGGAAGTTCTGCTGAAACATACAGCATCACACAAAACCTTCAAGGAGTCCTATGGCCTTACTAGGCAGACAGACAAACTAGATAGTGGCATTGCTTCTTTCTGTCTTTAGCATTCAACAATTTATAATCTACGCATTATGTCTAAACATTCATAGCTATCTTCACTGATGTGTAACAGCGTGCCTGTTATTAAAAAACCCACTTTTGGTCTGCTCATGCTCTTAAACTGTTACCAGGGAATATAGAACGTGATTCTTGCATGATGCACATGACGCTGAAAACTTTCTAATACACTTATTGCTTCTTTCAGATCAAGCCTGGTTTGACGATGCTAAAAACAATTACCTTTAATTTTTTAGTACTTTACATTGCAAACACAGAAGGCCAGTGACTCATTCCACTTTTCTCTTTTAGTTAGATGACGCCCAAGTTTCACGTTTTAAATTTGAGCATAGAGATTGCCAGCAATTAATACTGTTCTCCTCAGATGGTCCTGGAGGGAAGCTCAGTGGGTGTAAAATAACAGGGTGTTTTCAAAAGGAGTTTGTAAATGTGCCACCACAAACTTAAAAAGTGAACTCTCCAAAATGCAGAGTGGCATTATCAGTGCTGACCTACTCTGAATCCTGCTCATTAAAATATGAGTCTAATGAGCAAAATGAATGCATTCTTCTACCAAGGCTTCGATAACATTCCTGGGAGTACGCCTCTCATTTTTGCTTCTTCGTCCATCCCTGCAACACTTTGCATGCACAGTAAATTACTGCGGATTGGTTTCTTGTTGAATCAACATGGTTTGAAGATAGTGCCCCTTTGAAAGTTAAAGCTAGGATGAGCAGTGCAATGAGCTGATCAATCCTATGGTCCCAAACATTTGTCAAATGGGATTTAATGAAAGAGGAGTGTCCTTGCTAACATGCTAAATCCAGCCTGTAATCCCCAGTATAACAAGAAAACAAAGACGTTTCCATCCCCTCTTATATCAGGAATAAAGATAGGATGATGGAATGATGTGAACATAAAATAATTGTACACACAGAAGCTTATGCAAAAAGGCTTTGTTCGGAAGTGCTGGAAAGCCACTCACCCCGAAACAATGGGGCAAATTAGCATGCATCCAGCCCAAGGGTGCAAGCAGCACACACACGCACTCCCGGTGACGGATGCTTAGCTCTTGCTGGGAGGTCACCACTACGAATCTTTCTTGAGAAGGCAGCATGTCAGATTTCAGACACTTTCCCTACAAATGGGCTTTTGCAGCTCAAAGGAGGAGGGGGGGAGCTTTTCGATCCAGATAATAAAGTCCATTTACATGAAAAGATGCCGCTTTCAATGACATGATTAATTTCGGAAATACCTGGCATCTGAATGAAGCAAAGACTTCAAGAGATGACTGATGATGAGAAAAGATAATTAGGCAAATGTCAAGAGTCAGTGTTTTGATTGGTGACTGAGAGGCTGGTCTGACTAGGTTATCGTATACTCATTCCAGATGGAAATGAAAGGTCTTTGTAGGGAGAGCAGGGTGATCCCTTCATGGTTAAACATAAACTCTGTTTAAGCCTCGATTTCTCCTGGGTTTTCCTCCTGGGAAGCCCTCCTACCCCAGCAAGTGCTCTACCTGCATGGTACTGGACCAAGCTTGCCCCATTTGAAACTTAAGATGTTTTAAACATGAACAATTTATTTTGCATTTTACTACTGAAAGGCTAGAGTGGTGCAAAACATCTCGGGCTGCCTTCTCCCCAGATCTCCAAAGCTGGAAGATAACACAGACTTTTTGCAGAGAGAGCAAAAACCAGTCCTTTTCCCAAATGTGCCCAAATATCTCTCCTCAGCTTCTCAACAAATGCCTGGGGTAGCGACTGCCATTGAATGCTGGTGCCCTCCACAGGACAGATAAAAAACCAAAGAGGATGCCGGGGATCCTGGCATGGTATGTTGTGACAGGATTGCCTTGTTGAGATTGACAGATTATCTCCCCTTCAGAAAAGGGAGCATTCACAAGGCCCTCTCCCTAATTCATCACAGCGCTCCGGACCACGCTTGCCATCGCTTGCCCCTTCTCCTCGCACGCTGCTTTTGATTTGTGGGATATGCCGGCTTTGTGCAGGCGCATTTAATCCTCAGCAGGAAAACTGCCGACATTCAGAGACCTCACTGGCTTTCCAAACCGGTTTCCAGAGAAGCTTAAAGCACCACTCGCTTCATTTCTCTATTGTTGTGGGGCAGACCAAATATCAGGCCTGGTGCATCATCTATTGAACCAGCTGCTGGCAAAGACCTCCTCTGCAAAGGCAGGCTCGAAAGAGCAGCCGACAAAGCACTGCTCTGATAAGTCATACCTAATTTGGCCAGCCATCCAACGCTGAAGCTGCTATTAGTTAATCTTCATATAATTTGTTAAAGTAGGCTTTATGAAGTACTGGAAATAATTGTCTCCCTCCCCCCTTCTGAATCCTGCGGCCGTGCACGGCTAGGGGTTTAATAACAGACTGTATCGCGCAGTCAGAGACGGTGAAGGTTTTATAGCAGTGCATTAGCCAGAGGTGGATAACCTATCTCTAGAGGCTTGATTGACTGGAAACATATTCTTAGCCTGCTTAAAACTGCTTAGAGTGTGTCACGGAGGTCCCCCAAAATAAAACGTTCAGTGTATTTAGTGAAACCCTACACCCTAAGTACATGTAAGGGCACTGTAAGATACTAATTAGGTTGTAACATAAAACACCGTAAAAAGCAAAGCATGACATACAAAAAAAAAAATGTTTAAGCTGTGGCTAGCTCTTTCATGTTAAAGAAATACATTAAAAATATATTCACAGCAAATATACTGAGGCTTTGGATAAATCTGTTTCTCATAGTAGCCCGTAGCTGGAAAGGATAGATGTTGCTCATTATGGAGAAATTTCTACTTAAAATTGTCCCCAAATATTGAAAACTACCCTTATTTACTTTTTCTTAAAAAAACCCAAACAAACCTGCTAGCACTAAGACCAGCAAATTATCATTATGATGACACTGGTTAAAATATGCATGCCCAGCTTTTTTCCCCCCAATCTTTTTCCCGGGAAAGGTGAGGAGAAGGATGATACCAGATGAAAATAATGATTCTGCATGATGGCATATAAAACTTATATAATAATAATAGTTTCAGAATGGTAACATACTTCAGAATTCTTCCTGAAATTTAAAAGTACTGTTCAAACACCTTTCACTGAAACACTAACAGAAAGTTAAGTCTTTTAAGGTGAAAGTCTTCATTTCTATCTCATGAAATCACTCTAAACTATAAAAGCAATGCCTTATGTCTTTTTTTAGCATCTGTAAATTCTGAGATTCTTAGTATTTTATTTTTTAAGCATTAGTTGTCAGTCAAAAGATTTTCTCCATACTTATGCATGTTTCTTCTGTTATCTAGTGCCACTCAGCTATACCACACTGTATAAATTAGAAACATTACCTCCTTAATAATGTTGGAATTAGTGTAATTTTTAAACGTTTAAGAATATAATTATTTACCTGCATCATAAATATTAACTAGTAACATAAAACATCTGTGATATACTGAAAGAAATAGAACTCAGCACTGTCAAGTATAAATTTAAATTTATCAAACAAAATTAAGTGTACATATATAGCTTTCTAGAAAGAAAATCTAGGTGAGATCATTCCCAATGCCATTATAAACGTCTCTCATGCTACATATATATATGTATATAATTTGTGTTGTACAAAAATAACTGTATAGATTTAAATATTATCATACCACTACCAAAAGCTACCTTTTGAAAAAGCTTTGCCATTGTTGCACATTATTGAAAGGAATGAAGTGCTAATTTAATAAATATGTCGCTAGCTGTGTTCAAACTAAACACCATTAATGTATGTTTGTTGTTGTATGTGCATAAAGTTACAGATTGCCAAACCCCTTACTAGGAAACAAGCTGCATTTTATCAATGAATATATTCTTCTTGGGATTTTATGGCTTTGCTTTAATGTGGACGGTCACTTTTCCTCCTTTGTTTGGAAAGGTACAGTTTATATTTCTTCCCAGATTTAGCATTTCCCTTGAAGGTTTTTGTGATTAACAATATAATATTTTTATTGAGTTATTTCACACACAAATGACTGGGCCCGAAGGGTATTCTAGGTTTACAAGATTTTACTAATAACTATGCTCCCCTTTGTATTAAAGCTGCTAATTAGTGCTTTTAAACAGCTCAACATTTAATTCTTTGAAGGCACCATATCAAGGGCTGATATAAAACTGTTTATGTAGAAGGATATATAAAATAAGAAGGTGTTAAACCCAACACAAATTGAGTGGCAGGGGGTTCCCTAAAGTGCTAATTTTATGTTTGTTTTCGTCTCATTTAAAGTTAAGATGTCTGCATTGTAACAGTGATGTGTAACATGCTTTACATACAGATTAAGCAAAATGTGTCAATTTATGAGCCTTATTTTCCTGGAGAGGTAGCCACCAGTAGTTTCATCACTGGTTTTATGCATGTGTGTATATATATATGTGCATCCATGTTTTCACATGTGGGAATACAAAAGTGTGTTGTGTATGTGTAGATGTGTGAGTGCCCCCACACGCACAAACACATTTTTATGTCCATATTAGACAGCCTCTGTATGTCCCTGTATTTCAGTGATTATGGAAAACTTAAAACTAATTAATTATGAGAGATTACTCATTTAAAAAAATTAAATATTTAATTTCATTTAAATGTACGGTGAGATTTTAAAGCCACATTTTGTTTAATTGGTATAGCTAAACTGAACTGATTTATACACACTGAGGATATTAGATGATGGCTGTAATCCAGAAATAAATGACTTGTGAGCTACATTTTATCATTCTTTTCTTCAAGTTAATCTTCAAAATATCCCCAAAATTCATTAAAAACATGGGAATTTTCACTCAAAAGTGCTGAATGAAAATTGGAAAACTGCTTCTTAGGAAACTAAACGTGAAAAATTTCCATTTTTCATCAAAGCCATTGTTCGTAGAAATACAACTTTGAACACTGAGTTCAACAAGCTTTTAAAAATAATCCTGTGAAGTGAATTTCCAAGCCTCATAAGGAACTGTGAATTGAGTGAAAGTCTCAGCTGTCCATCTTCAGCTGACCCCTCTTCACTTCCTGAGAGCACCACTGCTGCGCTCCACTCTCTCTGTCCACTTTTGGAGGGGGGGTAATTGTTTTCTGATATATCCCCATATAAATCTATAAGATGACACAGTACCGTGCAGACACAAGAGACCAGATCCTGGAAGCGGAAGAGCTCAGTGCAGAATCCCACCAGAGCTAAGTGGACCTGGTGCAATTAATCAGTTTACAGGTCTTGAGCTAGTACAGGTGTACTCATTTCAGGGTTCACATGCAAAACTGATGAGAATTTATTTATGCAACCTAGCGGCAGTGCATAATTATGTAGTAAATGTAATTTACATAGCACCAACAGTGTCTGATGCAAACATTAAGATGGAGAATGTCACTAAGGTAAAGCTGCAAGAGCAGGTAGAAAAAAATGGAAAACTATCTATCAGGTAGGATAACACATCAATGTAATCTCTTTAATGCTGTATCTTATTGAAACAAATGAAGATTAAGAACAAAACACCCACACTTTGCATTGTATAGTAAACTTTTTTGAGAGTTCCCGTCTTAAACTACATTTGGTTCTGTTTTTTCACTTTCGATAGGCAAGTATTAGACATCAGCATCTGGCTATACTGGCCAATGTACAAACACAAGCTAAAAACAGACTTTCTCCATAGATATCAGTGTAAGTAAACTGCCCGTTCATGGAAAGATAATGTAAGAAGAATATAAGCAATAGCATCTTTGTGGGGTTGTTACTTCAAGAATAGTGCTTCTCCACTATGTTATGTTTATTTGGACAAGTGTTCTTCTCTTTTGTAGGATGAATCACTTATTTTGCAACCAATACTACAAATGTTTCAGTCTGTTTATTTTATATGCATGCACGAAGGCAGTGGGTGGAAATGAAGTGGCTAAACTCAAGATTTTCTTAGCGTGATCTTGAGTAAAATCCAATGTGGCTTTTTAAAAGTCTATTTCAAAAGGTCCGTTAATGCTTTACCTCATTCCCAAAGTATATGATCAGCTGGCATTGTCAAAGCAGAAGTAGTAATGCTGTCCCCATGGCTTCAGGAGCAAGAGCTAGCATTTGCATCTGACTTATGCACCTCACCACACGATGAAGTATCTAGAAAGACAGGCATATTGTTTTGTGTTCAAAATTTAAGGTGAAATTACATGTACGATGTTTTATAGTTGCCTCAGCATTAGAACCTAAAATACACCAATCTCCCATTTGCATGGTCTTTATTTCTCTATTCGTAAACTCAGCTTCCCCTGGAGAGCCTCTGGGAGCAGGAAAAATTGGAAAGTTGCCCTGACTCTCATTCTGCCCCGGCTCTCACTCTGGCCTGACACATGTGTTGGTATGCTTCAGAGCAGCCTAGAGGCAGCTTCGACAAATAACATCTGGCAGTTTGCCTCCAAGACTTGCATTTATCCTATTGAACTTTAGGCACACACACTTGAGTCATCTTTGGTGGGAGTCCATCACTTTGTTTCCTCTCTAGGCAAGAAAGGAAGGCAGCCACATCCAAAATGGGCATCCTTGAGGTATGTGTGATTTGGTTTTCTTTATAAATTAATCTCACAAAAGAAAAAAGAAATGAAGTTATGATGTGAACTCTGGATCAAGTAGAAATGGGAGAGCAGCTCTGCCATTTCTCCTTTCTGTAACTTAGGAAGCCTAGCCATTAACCTACTGGCATTGGCATTTTTACAATAAATCAATGGGTGCCACTGACTTTTACTGTACAGTGTCAAAGAGCTGTCCACAGCCGAACGTTTAGAAAAGTCAGAAACAGTCTGTCTCTGTATGGTCTAAGTCATTTATATTACCATGAGGTGCACCAGCTTTCTCCTTTTCTTCTGTGTGAACTTACTGTACTGAAGAGTTGCCTCATACTACTGCATGACAGTCCAATTCCTAATAAATCCCACCTGACTGAAATGAATTAGGTCTGGGAATATGCGTTCCAGATTATTAACCAGCACCTTTGCAAGTAACTTACCATCCACATTTATTAAAGATATTGGGTGATAATTTGTGCAGTGTTCTGGATCTCTCCCTGGTCTAAGAATTATGGTAATTAGTGCTCAGAGAGAGGATGTCACTCGTATGTTTCTCAGGGTGAGGAGAATAGCATATCATTACACTCCTTTTAGATTTGAGATGGATAACTCTAAGGCTATTCCTATTTTTTAACCTTGGCCAGCTGCTTATGGATGGAGGTTCTGAGCAGGTCAGGAGACCTGTGCTCCATTTCCAGCTTTGCCAGCGAGGGACACAGCACACTGCTTGCTTCGACCTGGCCCCTCATTTCCAGTTGCAAATGAGAATAAAGATCTGTTAAGCTGGGTTTCAATTTCAGCAGGTACTTGCCCAGGAGGAAACAGGAGGTTGGATGAACTGTGTGGAATAAAAGGTACCTGCATCTTTGGTGCATGGTGCCAGGTGAGGATCTGATGACAGTTCAGAGGGCTGTGAAGCGAGAGGCCACTCGAGGAGGAAAAATCAGTGAGGAGCTCTGCCTGAGGCTGATACAAGTAATGGTGCTGGTGCTGTAGAGTGACCACTTTAAAAAGCCTTTTAAGATCTTCTTAAAAGATGCAGAACAGGGCAGAAGATAAGCCACCATCTGCCTTTGGAGACATCAGAAAGCAGGTCTTCAAATTCTAGGTGATAGTTTAGGACGAAAATTATAAACTCCCCCAGGAACTTAAACATTAAGATCAATTCTGTAAATGGACTTTCACTTCCCAAAGTCCTCAGAGGTGCGCCTGCAGTGGTCCCAAGCAACCAGTCTGCCAGAATTACCCAAACCGAAGGGCCTGCTAATAATGCTGACATCTCAAAGTTTCAAGAGACTTTAACCATGTCCTTCACCTGAGTTACACTGATCCTGTAATGTTATCTGCATATCTAACTGGCTGTTAGATTCTGCTGCTGGAACACGATGTCTTCATACCACTTTCCTGGAAGAGAAAGTAGTCTACGTTGCCACATCTTTATTTCTCTGTGCAATCATGCAGACACACAAAGGATTGTGATAACAGTACCGTGAACTCGGTTTTCTTCACCCCTCTGTAAAACTTTTCCTTGGCTTATTTCATAGCTAGTCATTTAACAGTGCAATAATTTCCATGGTGCTATTTTGGGGGATGAAAAAAAAATAAAAAATCAACTTTTCCCTTCAACAACATATTCCTGCTTGACTTTCATCAAAGAGTTAAACAGCCAAGGGCTTTTAGCATCTCATTTCACTTACACACACAGGCCATTATAACCTGCATAAACAAGGATGACAAGTTGAGATTAATGAAGGTCCCAAAGTGACAGAACAATTTAATTGTCAGAAATCATAGGAGGTGAACTTTGCCAGTGTATTTATATAAGACTGCCATAGTCTAAAAACTTCCCTAATTGATTATGACCAATCAGTAATAACACTGGAAGCAGTTTTCTGGTATACAAATAAGAAATGACCCAAAACAGTTAATAGTGGCATTAAGATGCATTATATAAGAATATTAGATTGATAAAATAAATGGCCAATAACACTCTGCAAATAATGGTTGTGTTTACACTTAAAAGTAGAGCAGAGAAAACCGCAGCTCTGATGAAAGCCAAACGAAATGGTCTGACTTTAGAAAAACAACTCGCAGCAATCACACAGGGAGCCTTACAATGATAGGACTACAGCAGAGGTAAGCAGGATCCATGTGGATCTGAAGTGCAATGCTGTTTGTTCTTCCCTCTCTCCTACATCACTTTAAGAAACTATAAAACTTATTTTTTGAAAGAATCTTAAAATTATTGTGCCTTTTTGTTCAGGAGGAATAAAACCTGTGCTGTGTAAGCAAACACACAAATCTCTGATACTAATTAAGGGGAGCAAACCATGCAAAATCTCACTTCTGACCTTTGAAAGAGTCACCAGATAATTCAAAGCTCAAAAATACAACCCACAGCTCTTTGTATTTTTGAATTCCACATGCTCATTCAGTTGTTGCCTAAATATACTATTGCCTTTGGAGCTCATCACCTCAACTGGAAGCCCATTCAACCTGTTCCCTTGCCTTTCTATGATCATATCTCCTTATTTTTCACCTCCACATATCCTGTCTTATGTTCCACTTATATCTTCTAGTCAGGCTTCTCCAATGATCCCAAGCAAATCATCAAACTAATTTGAATGATAACTCTTAAAGAGCTGGAATAACCTCTCTTTTATGGTTTTTTTTTTCCTTCTTTTTTTCCAGAAGGTAAGTAAGTAACTGTGCTGGCAGTATTCCCCCTTCTAAATATAAAGAATATCTCTTCATTCCACTAATATTTTACTTAAACGGCTGCCAGGGATGGCTGTATAATTGATCCTGCCTTCGAGCAGAGGAACAGAATATATGGCCTATGGAGTTTCCTTCCAGTCTTACATTTCAACGATTCCCTAATGATAAAGGAAAAAGGCAGCACTTAATGCATTTCACTCATATCACCTCGTAACTGTCCCTCTACATGACTAAATCAGGCTCGTTGCACCATCTTGCCCTCTTAGTTACAACAGCACGTGTCAACTTAGCTATTCCAAAGTTCTTCCAACACACAAACCAAACAGGATACTGTAGACCAAGCTCTGCCTCAATATACATGAGCTGCTCCCATTAGATCAAAGGGAAAGGTAAATATAGCTGAGGCAGAAATTGCCTCCATATGTCATATGCAGCCTAACTAGTGTTTTATAAAATGATACTTACTGTCACCAGCAATCTGTGAAAACACTCCCAATTTCCACGGGATCTTCCCCTTGCCATTCTTTTCAAATGCTTAGAAAAAGGTTAGATTTTTTCACAGGAATTTTTGCAAGCAGAAAGTCAACACTTACTTTTCAACAAGAGCTTGAAACACTCAGTCCCAAATGCATTACATGCTTTTGGAGTTCAGAAAGAAGTGCCCACATTTCAATTTAGATTAGTTAGACACATCTAGATAAAAGCTGAAGTCTGACTAAACTTCCTTACTGCCACTTTGTGCAGGGCATACACAGCACTAAGGCCAAACTCTTTCCTCTCAAGTTTAGCAGCAGCTTGATGAATACATTATCTGCAGGATTTTTAGCAGAGACTTTTGTGGTTTTGAAAATGGCCAAATACTTTGTGTAAACCTCCTTCAGACACTATGTAAGTTCTAGCTGCTGCTTGGCTGATGGCTTTTGAGCAATGAATATTCGAAATTCATGATGTCTTGTCTGGTCCCTAATGTATTTTAATTATTTGATCGGATAAATGCAATTGCTTCAAAAAAAAGTATTTGTCTTGAAGGACTGGGAAAATGAATTCAAAATGTGCTTTCACAACCAGTTAAAGTTATTTACAGAGAGGCTGGACTTCTACAACCTTTTTCCCCCTAAAATTTGTCGTGTGTTTATTTACAGAATGGGAAGGAAAAGGAGTACAAATCTAATGCCAAAGGGTTAACAAAATGTAGGTTTTGGGGGAAGGCTCAGGTCACACTCCTCTTGAGCCAATGGACTCTTTCAAGACTTCTATCATCGTTAAAATCCTCACCGATAACAAAACCAGAGCTCCTTAACCTTCTTACGTCACCTCCCATTGGAAGGTTGGGAGCCCAGCTCGTAACAGGGTTAGGAAGGACAAGCTACAAACATCATGGTTTGGCTCCAGCACTTTTTACTTGATAAGTCCAAAAGTCGGCTTTGACAGGCCCTTTATATGCAAGCTTGAAAAATAACCTATTTAGCATTCCCCAGCCCCAGCACATGATTTCACTGGGAAACTATGCAAAAGATACTTTGGAAATAAATATGCACAAGAAATTACAACTCTGTCTGAATGACCCCCTACCTTGGAATGTCTAGAACTGTGAGAATTATAAGGTCAGGAAATATGTACAGGCCTAGTGCCTTGAAAAGTTACTATTCCTTATTAGGAATATGCACAGACATGGAAGCAGGAGTTGTATAAACTAAATGGAAGATTTTTTCCTGTCGCTTACATGCCTAGTCCTTGACCTACCCCATTTATAGTTTCCTTTAAGATACTATGCATTGCAAGTTCATTTGTTTCCTAGTAGTCCTCCAGCAGTGATCTTCAGATCCAGCCAATACTGCAGACAGAGCGGGGCTATGTAAGCAGAAGCTTGAGATTTATATGCCTGTAAAAACACAGGTATTCATTTATATCACTGCTAACAATTTTGAGCTCTGACTCTACAATTTCCAGGTAAAAGGTACCCTTAGTCTCTGTCTGAAAATCTTAAATGCAGACATATAGAACTGTTTAGTCTGCTTTGCTATAAATAGGAGGTAATACATTATTTCAAACAAAAAGCATACCATAAACTACACACTTAATTTTGACAGATTGTGCTTTCCTATATATGGCAGGGTCCTGCTGTGCTTTCATGGATCAAACTCCCATTGACTTCAGCTGTGTCTCCTAACAGTGCAATTCCAAATATTGCCTTTTGTTATATTTCACACCTTTGGGTTTTTTTCCTAAGCCTTTTCTCTGTATAAAAGTACTGTGTTCTGCAATATCCAATTGTAGGCTTGCACGGGCAACACAAAAGCCTCTTAAGAGCTGAAAAGTGCCTGCAAGAAGAAATTCTCTCAATTTCCTTTCTCCTCCCCCCACCATTCAAATGACATGATTAGACAATCTATTCTCAAAATTAAGCAGAATACCACTGTTGCAGATCACCCCCAAAATCTGCAAAAGGAAAATGACTGCTTTTACACTGTAGATGAACTTTCAGCAAACATTCTCCTCTGTATCGCCCCAGTTTTCAGTTAAATTGCATGGTGTGTTTATTCTTCTAGTGAACAGGCCCATTATACGGCTTAAAAGTGTTAGCATACACAGCACTGACGCGTCCATTACATCCATACACACTGATACACAGATTACAGAGGAGTTCAGGTTACCCAATTAAGAATTTGAGCTGCATTTTGGAAACCGAGAAGCAGGAGGGAGCTCTGGTTGGAGCATTTCAGTTTACATGCTGATAAAGACATCGACTGTTTGCAGAATATTGGTCTACTGGGTCCAAACAGCAGCAATCAGCAGGAGAGTGAGACTGAAGAGAAAGACCCAAACCCAAATATAAATTCATAATGCTGGCTCCTAATTTAGCCTCTGAGAATTGAAAAAATGAGACTGAAAAGAGGAGACGTCACTTGTCCTCCTGCCAGTGTGGAAGTGCGGCCTGGAGGGTGGGTGCGGGTAAAACCCACTGCATGGGTCATGGTCATGCCTGCCTTGTCCCTGCATCCCATGGCTGCTTTACATCCTGCTGCCTCACTTGCGCCGGGCCTCATGCTTTAGGTCAAACAGCCCACGTAGCCATCGACACAAATAAAAAGTTAAAATAAAAAGAAAAACCAAACAAACCCTGCTGTACCAGGAATATGGCCCAGCCAGCGTTTACTTTCTCAGTGCTTCATAGCTGTGGGGTTAGGGCAGATTTTGCCACATTAGCCATTCTGATTTGAGCCTACCACTGGTTATCAGAGATTGTCAGCTTTAATTATAATAAACTAAAAATGGTGTAAGAGGTTTTCTGACCCTTTAGTGAAGCTGAAAACCTAGTAACTGCCAAAGATGTCCAGTGACTTAGAACTGGAAGACTGAAAAAAAATCTTCTTGGGGCTTTTGTCTTTGACGCAGTTCTTGCGAGGGGCTCGAGCTGCAATTACGAATGCTGTGGGTTAGCAATATTGCTCTGCATGGGTATAACTAACTCACGTGCTGTGGGACAGCAGCACACCTTTCTCAGTGCTTTGAGACTTTTTTCCCTGGTAAGGTTCTGTGCCATGAATCATTTCAGGTTACTCGGAGATTCTCCACTGACTTCAATGGGAACAGAATTGAACCTTAAGCAGTTGTCAGAGGAGGACACTGATAAAGGCAGCTCTAGCCGCTTCCATTTTATTTAAAGATGTTGTTACGTGCTTTGACAGTTCAGCCCTGCACATTTAAACATTCAGTTACTGTAGCTTTAGTGAAAGTGATTCTCTCTAGCAATACAAATCTCTGGTTACCAAACATTTACTTTATCCTCTCAAAAAGATAATCTAACAACATTCAGAGTTTTCTGTTTCCAAATAAAATGAATTCACGATATCCCCTCATGTTATTGTTACAGACTGTACAGCTAAATTTAACTCCTTTATCTCATGCTGATCTCTCAAATAAAGCTCATTATTATATCAGGTATGTTCACGGTTAGCAATGATTGTTTAATATTAAACACCCTTTGCCAATAAAGCTCCATATATAATTGACTGTTACAATCTTGGTTACAGCTGTTCCAATAATAAAAGCTATAATTAAAATCACATTCAGATTTCCAAGATAACCACTTTGGCCTCACTCGTGCAGAAAGTAGTACCCTGTAACTGTCCTAAAGACCAAAGCAAGACCATTTCTCCAAGAAAGCCCCTGATCAGTGCAAGACTGTTCCTCTGTTTCAATTGCTGTCTCCTTTGGGAGGAAGGGGGCACTGAAACTTCAGTGCTTTCAGGCATATTTCTAGCCTAGTGACAGACTACTTCCAGTGACAGATCGGTTGACCTTGCTCTGGATCTACCACCATCTCATCAAAATATTCTCAGGTATACACTCCACAAAACCAAATTCATCTTAACCATAAACAGCATAAAGAAATCACACATAGCATGCTGCTCCACTCCCATTTATGTTCCCCATCAAATATTCAGGTTAAAGAATTGAGATCCTGATACCAGCAGGAACAGGCAACTATCACAGCACAAACTAAGGGGTCTTTCCTGGTAACCTTACAATAAAACTTTCCAACCAAAATTTGGCAGAACCAGATGTGTGGAGTATCCTCTTGTCTTGACCCAGTCATTTTCTTAATATCAACATTACAAAGGACTAACAGTTCAACTCTTCCTTCTTTCTTTCTTTAAACAAAGCAAGCACACAGGGAAACTAAACACACCACATATTCAAAGGGATAAACATAATTAAGTGAGAAAAGGACATTAATAAAGTTCCTACCAGAAGACTAGCTCACTGCCACCAGGACTTCAGCTATAGGCCAAAATGTCAGCCAGTGCCCACCAGTGTTATTCCAGGCACTTCAACCACACTTCTCTAGTTCACACCCTCTGAAGAACTCAACCCTTGTACATGAGCATGCAATTATGGCTAGGCAGTCTTGACCACTGGAGGGTTTCTTCATTGCTGGGTCATCCTGAAATATTCCAGGAAAAGATCTGTGGCATCTGAGATGCCCTCTTTTCTCCTCTTTATCCAGTATCAGTCTCACTGCGGCTGGCTGAAGTTTTCTTCTTTGCTCTTCATTCACCTAGTTAGCCTCTGCCTTGAGGGGTGGACTGGGGAGGCTGTCAGTAGTACTCAGCAGAAATGAGATGTTGCCAGTTTTTGAGCAGACTCCTAACTCATCTGAATTGCTCCACACTGGGTGCAGTGATTTAGGAAAGCCCTGCTGATGTGCAGAGCTATTTTGCAATCATGCCTTTATGTTCATCTGTTCCATTCAAGTGAGTGAACACTATTGTGGAAAACTTTGCTTCCAAGCTTCCTTGCATTTTTAAATTTATACCCAAAATCTGCATTGGGAAAGTGGTTTGGTGTTCTCATACAGAAATAAAACCAATTTGTTTTTATGAGGGTAATGTACCAGGCTAAATAAAAATAATCTTACATGGCACCTCAGAGTGAAAATGAATTTTGGGTAATTCAAAACAGTAACCTACAGAGTACTGACCTACAGAGGTCCGGTAAACCTGCCCTTCCCCTGCCCCTTGGTACACTAGTTACTGAGGACAGTTTTAGGTTTGGTAGCACCCTTCTCATTGCATCATTACAAAGTGCTTTACAAAGCAGCTCTGCTACCATGTCGGGTTCAGTGTTTCTGTTGTCATACATTATTTTCTGAATATGCACAAGGAAAGGTATCCCTCGGACGTGGGACATTAAAGGGGAAACAAATTTCATACCTGGTCACTCAGATTTCCCGCACATGGTGAGACTTTAACTTCATCTGGTCAGCTCTCAGAGCCTGACAAAGCATCTTTATTCAGCAGCAGGTCTGAGCCTCTCACTTGCTATAATAACTGACCCACTTCTCCCTGCCCCCCCGTCTAAGAAGTGAATGCACATGATGTATGTTTTAATGTAATACAGGGCTCCCCTCATTGCGTCTCATTCATTCGACAGCTTCTCCTATCTGGTACCAAAGCCTGATTAAATATTAACATGGGGTGGGTCCTATTATTTCCTGACTTCCAAGAATCCATTGGTAAATTGAGATCTAGCTGCTAAAAATTTCTGACACAACATAATTTGTATTGAACCCCCTTTCCATGCCAGAGTGCCAGTGTTAATAAATCAGGCTGTTCACATTGAATAAATCTATTTAAATACTTATAAAATATTAAAGATGCATTTGGGAAAAGCCTCTAAGGTGATTGTTGCACCCATGTACCTCACAGTAACTAATTTATTAAAGAGTTTGCAAACCTGGGAAGGAAGGGAAAAGAAAAATGGTTTCATAAACCAAGAGCAGAAGCCAATTTTTCAGCTCAGATGATGAAAGGAAGCATGCATTTCTAATCAAAAAGACAGATACGCCTTTTCTCTCCCACCATTCCCTCAACAGCAAAGTGCCTTTTCATCATCAACAACACTCCATTCCTAATGTCTGCTGAGGCCTTTCTGCACCTTCTCCATACACTAGTAATGTACACACAGCATCCCTTTGAAACAAGAGCCCATTAGCCGTGGCAGACTACCTTTTCACATGAAGTCCTTCCGTTGGTAGTCATCAGCAGAGTGCTAAATCATCCCAACTGGGCATGCTCACATCATGGCAGTGGGATAAACAGATATTTAGAGCTGCAGAATGAAAATTGCTTTTCTACCTTTCTTGAAGGTGTTTTTTTTTTTTTT
>VZTL01043151.1:0-11087 GCA_013400535.1 Scopus umbretta
GGGCGCGTGGCTCCTTTGTGTACAGCAGCTGCTCCTGAATGCGGAGGCAAAGCCCGTGGCTTGGCACCGAGCTTTTAAAAAACAACAGCCAGCTCTCCCGCCCTCCTTCCCTGTCTCTCCCCTGCCCTCCCTCCTTCCCTCCCCTCCTCCCGCCGCGGCGGACGGGCACCCACCTGGGCTCCGCCGCCCACCTCTCCTCTCCTCTCCTCTCCTCGCCTCGCCTCCTTGTTTACCTGCACTTTTCCGCCGCCTCTTTCCCCCGCTGTCCCCCGCCGCCTCCCGGCCCTCGTTGGTCCCCGCTCCTCGGGAAGGCTCGGCGCTCCGCAGCTCCGGTCCCTCGGCGGTTTGCCCGCGCCCCAGCCCCGGGGAAGGCACCTGAAGGTGGATCTATTAAACCTCCCGGCCGTTTCTCCAAGTGCACTTCTTGGACCAAAGCACCGGCATGGATGTAAGATTTTACCCGGCTGCGGCGGGCAGCTCGCTTCCCGGAGACCCCTCCAACTTGGACTTTGCCCAGTGTTTGGGTTACTACAACTACAACAAGGTGATTATTCCCGCGTATCTTAATTCCTCGTGCTGCTGCTCGGGCCGGTTCCCCGAGAGGCTGGGATCCGTCGGGGCGGGAAGGCTCGGGGGCTGGGGGATGCCCGAAAGCCCGAGGCGGCGGGGTGCGCCTGCGGGTCGCGGCGGGGCCCTGGGACGCCCGTCCCCGCAAAGTTGGAGGCGGCGAGTGCCCGCGGGGCCGGGAGGAGCCGNTTTGTTTCACAAATTACCCAAATCTGGGAAAGGCAAAGTTAAGAATGACACTGTGACTCATGCTATTTTGAAAAAGACTTCGCTGTTTGCACTGTGATGTGTCAATAGCACATTGAGCTATTAGCACTGGGCCCTCACACATGCACATAAAGATCCCTTTCACACTGTGTTTTTCCTGGTGCTATGTTTGTCCAACCTCTGGGGCCTTTTGTGAGGCACTGTATGAGATGCTGGGGAAAAGAAGGGTGCTGCACAAAGTCTGAACTTGCGTTAAAATGGGCTTTTTTAAAGAATCCTTTCCAAATGAGCAGATAAAGTTTGATCAACTACAAAGATCACTTTAAGAGGGAGAAATAACATGAGCTCAAATAAGGAGGCTCAGTAGCAGAAGAAAACTTTCTCCTAGAGAAATTGCTTCTAAATAGATCTCTTGAGCGTGCTTGGCTGCTGCTCTTTACGATAATCTCCACCTCAGCTGCTGCGATGTTCAAGTTTGTCAGTACTGATTCGGTGGCTGGCTCCCGTGTCGAAAGATCCCGCAGATCTACTTTCGCTGGAGATGCAGACCAGCGTTCCCGTGGAGCGCGCACAGCCCCTGCCTCGCGCATGCTCTCTGCGCTGAGGCTATTAGCATGCCGCTTTGTTAGTAGGTAATATAGAAAGACACAGGAGCATGAATTAAAGATGAAATGTCAACCTTAACTTTGGATGCTGCTAAGGACTTCAAGAGCTCTAAAATGCATAGTAAATGTTCACTGTTGTCTGATATGCCAATAATTTTGGAAATTTGCAACGCTTACTGACAGCATGCTTACTATAAATTTCACTTACTCAATAACTTTATTGTGTTATGCACTGTATGCATTTTTTCGGGCTCTGCTACAGGTTACTGTACAGGTTCTTTTTTATTTTTTTATGTCCAAAATCCTGAATGGCTTCTGAAAACCAGTAGTTTATTGTGTCCATTAAGTTGCAGCAAATGCAGTTATATATAACCTTTTGGCTGTATTTCCCTTCATCATACAATGAGAACAGAGCACACATTCAGAAAAAGTCACAAGTAACTAACTTTTGACCTATTAAAAAATGCATTTCAGTTGCTGTGCTCCTGAACATAATTTTGGCAAGTATCTTGTAGGCCATGCTTCCAATCTGCAGCAGAAAATATTTTAATTAACAGAGTAGAGCTCACGATGTATGTGTCTTATAATAGATATCTTTGTATGCAAAAGGCCTGATCCGGAGCAGGCTGACACGTGCGAAGCTGTGTTGCTGTTAGCAATTTTTTGGCTCAGCTGGGAAAGCAGCAGTGTGGTGTACAGGTGTTTCAAGGACAGAAGGGGAAATTGTGAGTTCCTAGAAAGAAGGATCTTAACTGTGTTAATCTAATCTCATTTTCTGCATTGTTTGTTATTTATAACTACAGGAATAATTGTAAGTTTGGTTTTGGTTTTTTTTAATTATTCCGGAAAAAGAGTACATTTATTTTGAAATCTCCCCCCCTCCACACCCATTGCTTTCTATCTGTTCTGTCCTCTTCCCTGTGTTCCTAAGGAAAGTAAGTGATTACTCTGTTAGGCATAGGCACTGAGATGACCGTAAGGCACAGGAAAAAAAAGAGTTGAAATATTTACTCTGCTGAAGTAAATGGGAGAACTGTTATTGATTTCACCAGGGACAGTATTTCACCTCAAGTCTTTCTGAAACTCATTTGAGTATCCTGCCCACTCATCCGTGCTTGCTTCATTGTTAGGAGCTGAATCCATATTCTCCTTGTGACAGTGACATTGCCTGTGACAACTGCTGGGAAGCAGAAAGCGTGATGGCAAGAGTAGACATGTTGCATGGTTGTATATACGTGCAAAAGAAGAATTATTGATGTGAAAATATTCTCAGGATCATTAAGATACAGAGTTGATGGTATGTGGTCTACTTGTGGAAAACTGTATCTTGTATCGCAACATCTAAAAACAGTGAATGTTAAGCCTTTTAGTGTAAATGCATTGCACCCTGCAAGACGATGCCGTCTTCCACCTGCATGCTTTAAACAGGTGTTCCCAGGACCGTACGGTTTTTTTCCTTTTGTGGGTGCAGCACTGGCCAAAGTGTGGCAGACTGACCCATGAATCCCCAGGCAGGGCTGGGGACCTCGCGTTGCCCTGTGAACAAGAGACTAGCAGCGGGAGTGGAACTGTAGCATGACTCCTGGGCTTGTAACCACACGTGTTTGGGAGCCGTCCTGGCCCACACCTGCAGGTACTCTTCAGCTGGGTTCCTTCTCCACAACTGCTTTTTAAAAGCAATGTTGTGCTTTCAGAATTGGTTGTCAATATGGGATAAGTAGACCTAAGGGTAAGGGATGTCCTCTTGGGGGTTTTTTGGGTGAGCATTTGTTTTGAGTACATGACAGGTGTTTGAAAAGGGACTAAAGTACATAAGTATCCCTGCCATTATTTGTAGTACAGCAGTTTCTAGAAGATTCCAGATCGGGATTATTTTTGTTGAGATGGTGTGCAACACGGTAAACACACGGAAAGGGCAAAAGAGAAAATAAAGACACAGAAATATGGTGATTTGTCCAAGGTTACGCAGTCGGTCACTGACATAATCAGGGCCACAACCAAGGTATTCTGAGATTCAGTCCAGTGGTTTATGCTGAATCTCATTTACTCTAATAGGATTACTTACATGTTTAAAGTAAAGCATGTGCTTAAGTGCTTTGCTGGATCAGGGCCATATTTGATAAGTTTGCAGTGCTGGTGTGAGAGTACATAACTTGCCCCTGCATGTGTCTGGCTGGTGGTGGTTCGGGATAACAGCAATCCACCTCTGCTTCGTGGAATTGCATGAGTGAAATCATGGTCTGCCTGTTTCTAGAAGAGTCCTGCTGCACTAAAAAGATTCACCAAAAAAAAGCTATAAAAATTATAGAAAGTTGAAAGAGACCAGTTGCTGTAAAACATTCTGCTTCTGTTTTGAGCCCTTTTATGGTTCTGCAGGTGGAGAGTGATTTTGGACATTGGCTATAGTTGAGTAGTTTTTTCTAAACAACCTTTTTCCCCTTAGTAAGTTACACATCTTGTACTAAAAATATTTAGGGAACTACTATTTATCATAGCAAATACGCCCCCCCCCCCTTTTTTTTTTCTTTTTTATGTTAAAGGGACCGTAATTCTTATAATGGAATTTGGAAAAGGGAAAAAAACCTCCAAAATCTAAACACGTACAGCTCAATGAGTTATCATTATATTAAATTCCAGAATCCTTACTTCATTATTTAGCTGTCTACATTTTGTAATGTTTATCTCTTCTACACAGATTGTCCTTGAAGGATACAAATTTCAAACATACGTACCTTAATTTAGGCACTGGCATACATATGTGAATGTCAGAGCTTGATGGTTTGGGCTGAAATATTTTGCATTTTACAAAGGAAGCTCAGGAAGGTTATCTTGTTCTTCCAGAGGTAAAGCAAAGACAGCAGTAGTTTAGTAGCATGCTAAACTGGGGCTATAAGTCATTCCTATTAGCATGTGTTGTTAGGAAAAAATGGACTACAGTTATGCAAACGATTGAAAATTACTCTTCTTGCAAATTTAGTGTGGCCATACATGCATAGGTTTTTCTTTCATATAGCAGATGGTGAGAGACAATGGCCGCATGTTTGCTGTTAAGATAGAAGGCTCTGTGCTCCCTCATCATCTGCTCCGCATGTATGCTAGTTTATGTCTGGGCTCTGCTCTGATGCAAGCGGGGTAGTTTCTGGTGACTGGAAGCTGATGTGTGCCGTGGTCACGCGTGTACCTGCAGTCTGACCGTGACAAAGGTGGCCCCAGGAAATGGGAGAGTGCCAGAAAGCACCAAGGAGCTCCCACAAAGTTGAGAGTAGAGATGCCTAAGCGGAGCCACAAATATGGGTCTTTCTGGAGACAGTTTAGTGCGGGATCATGAACTTTCTGTTGTAGTATCAACTCAGTGAATGCCATTTTGTCTTCAGTATTTCCCATTGATCTGCTGGCACATGTGGCAAGTGTGCTGAACTGCCTCTTTCCCAGAACAGCCCTCCCCTGCCTCTGATACCTCAAAACGTCAAGACTGTGCGGGCAACTACTGCTGGGGAGCAAAAAAGTTCTAAAAATATTTGGCTGTCCAATCTAGCACTAAAAATGTTGGATATATGATTCCCAGTGCTTGGAAGAGGAAGTGCAATGATCAGATGAGTATGTCTACAAGAATACAAATTATTATTTGTATCATCACCACAGCTTGCATTATGCTCACAGGTTTCGTGCTGTACTTCAAGAGCTGGCTGTGAAAGGCAACCCCTATATGCCAAAGGCAGTGACTGAGCAAGAACCTATGTTGCTCAGAATAAGCATGCATAATGGTGATACTAATTGGATCGTGCAGCGTACAATTTTTCTGTTGCTCAAATAATGCAGCTCCTATGCCGAATGTACCACTTGTTATCAAGACATAAGGAGTTGGTTGTGTGCAGAGTATACTGAGTAGAAGTTAATTTTTTGAAATTTTTTTTTAGTTTTTTTCATTACAGTGGGTTACAATTGTATTAGATACTTGCAATAATGTACAGTGATATATGAAGAGCTTGAGTTTTATGCTTACAGGTAGTCTGGAGTACTTACGATATGTGTGGAAATGACTAGTGGGTGTGTTTAAAAATAATGGTAATTTATAGCAATCACGTGTCTGATGTGTGCATATCATGGACATGGACACCCACTCGCATGTCTGGCTCTAGAGTGAGGAAATACTGACTAAATCCACTGGGATCACAGGAGCCTCTTTCCCATAGCATTGCCTGCATTAAAGGTTGTACTTCATGCAGAGGTACCAAGGCCAACGTAACCCTATAATGAATTATTATGAATTTCTAATAAAATCTAAAATAGAAACACAGGAAATAACAGCTTACGTTCTTTGGCAGGTACTTGAGATGAGAGTAGCTTGCATTGGCTGTAAGTTGTGTGACTCATTTGTCGCGGTTTTGTGCGGCGTCTGGCAAAGCAAGGCCAATCAAACCATGACCTTTGGGTTGTGCTGCAGGCTTTTATTAAATTTACAGTTAATACATGCCTGTATATTTGTTGAATTCTGACACTCCCTAAAAACCTAACTAATGCTATTGAATGATGATAATCTAATTTAAGAGGAGAAGAATTTGTACAGCGCTAATCCTACCTTTTTATCTGTAATCACATTTCTACAACCATAAAATTGACTACTGTTACACAGACCTAATGGCAGGGTTGAATTTTCAAATGCTTCAAACTCTTATCTGATAGCCATCTTCTATACTGTTACCTGTCTGTGTGATGTATTTATAGAGTGCCAGTCACCACAGTATCTTTGTGATGATTGCTACCAAAATTGAGAACTCTGAGGTGAAAATCTAATCAGGACTTTAGATAACAGTGTCACACAAGAGCCTTCTGGTCTTTGCCACTATGCGCTGTTCAAATGAAGACTTTGATGAGATCATGCTTGCTGCCACGTTATTCATTATTTATTTTTGTAACAAGATTTCTATTTCATATCTTTTCCACTGCATGTTAGCACCTGTCAAAACAATCCAAATTCTGTTTTGAATGTATTCTCCCTGTTTGTACCTGAAACAATATATTGAAAAATACAGGCATTATGGGGATGCTAAACTAGCAAAACCAAAAGGGGAGACTGTTGTTAAACAACTGCTTCTGCCACTGGTACCTTGGATATCCAAAGAGATGTTTTCATGAACTTTTTCAGACACTTCATGGTAATGGGCAGGCAGGCTGAAAATATTATTTTCATCACAGTAAAAATAACTGAGTCTTCTGAGCAGAGTGCTGGAGATATGATTGACCAGTGCTGCAGACTCAATTCTGTTGGAAAAGGTGTGCTACTAAAAGAAGACTATATTAGTTTATTATTGAAAATGAAAAATGTTTTAAACAAACAGTTAACCTAATTTTCAGTTTGTTTGTGTAGTTCAGGTGCCAGCTATTGGCATCAGTGTTCTCTGTTTACTCCTGCGTGGCCCGTTTGCACAGCAGCCTGTGTTTTGTTGACAAGCCCTGTATAAGTATCAAGAGGGAAAAGAAAAGCAGTCCATTCTCAAAAACTGCAAGTTGAAAGTATCCCTTGATATCCCTTTAAGCTTGACTTAAAAAAAAAAAAAATATATATATATATATATATACACAAAAAATCTTGGATAGAAAGCTACTTTTTTTTTTTTTTTCTCTTGACCCTTGTATCTCAGCCTTATTTATGCTCATTGGAGACTGATTCAATGTGGGCATCTTTCACTTACTTATATGGTCATTAGATCAGGCCTGCCCTTGGCATTTCATGGGAGGAGTTGTTACCAAGTCAGTGTTTTATTTTTGCTGTTGTAGAGTTATAGCCCTTCTTACTGTCTGGGTCACTACGACCATATATTATCATTCCTAGCCAAAGACGTGTGTGAGACCTAAGACTAAATCTTATGGAAAAGAGTGGGTTGTGACATAGTGAAGTTAAAAATGAAGGTTGTGTTGGGAAAAAATGCCAGGATTTGGACTGGCAACCTTGGAAGTAAGGGATATGTTTGTTTTATGTTTGTTTGTTGTTTTTTTTTTAATTATTTTCTTCTGGTGGTTGTTGGCACGACTTATCTGCTACTGGCTGAAGTGAGAGCTGCCGAGGCAATAGCATGGGTATCTCCTCGCTTTCCTTATCTGCTTTACAAACTACATAATTGATGACTATGTAAAATCATAATGTTAAAGCAGAATATTGCTTGAAGAGAGACACATTTACATTTGGATTTTCTTTTCTCTATATTTGATATTCTGAAGAATTCTGGTCAACTGGGCAACCTAACAAAAGGTTGCAAGTAAGTAAAATTACCAGTATGGTAGGATTTGTGGAAAATGAAGTCTACAGGCAGATGTTTTTGGTCACTTGAAGCAAGTTGTCTTCATTTCTCCATTTGGTTTTCTTAAGAAAATTTTTGAAGAGAAACTCCTTTGTGTTTAGCACTCAAAGTGGATATAGTTTACATTGTAATTCTGTAAATAGTTAATATACTTAATATGAGAGAAATTAGGGATCTAAATAAATAGTTTTAGGTGTGCAGATTAATAAAGCATTAGTTGTGTGTTTGGGTTTCTTGGTGTGACCCCCCCGAGGAACCCATGTATAGAAACAACCTGAGATGTCCCATTGGGATAAAAGGATGATTCATACAACTCCTATATTTAAAGTCACTGAATTACATAAAGGTTTGTAGGTTCAGGACATGTTTAAACACCTCAATATTGATTAACTGTCTAATTCTTATATGAAGAATTTTGTTAAAACCATGCAAAACCCAATTGCTGCATAGTGGAGTAGGTTATTTTCAGAGCAGATCATATTTATCTGCTGTTCTTTTTATGCTACTCTGTAGTCATACGGCTTATACAAAGAGTTGAATTTTGAATGGTTTAGGACACTGTATTTCAGTATTACTTTGTTATTAATAACAGTGCTTTTCTTAAACTGTACTTTTAGCAGTAAACTATTTTACTGATAGAGGATTAGCAGTCCTCTATTTTTTAAGCAATTTGCTTTCTTAAATAAATAAGAATTTGATTAGTCATGGGAAAATAGTAATTCTGTTTGCTTTAGTAGGTTAATGCTGTTATTTTTGTGGGTTCTTGGCAAGCGTGTGGATGAAATGATGATAATAATAGGTGGTCATGTAAATATGGGGATATCATGGTATTGATTTGTTCTACTGAAGAACTTGATAGTTGTGGTTTCCTACCACAACCCAACATGGTTCTTTTTTCTCCTATTGTTTTGCTTAATATGGTTTGAAATACATTAACCTTACATTAAAAAAAAAAAAAAAGCCTACTCTATACATGCGTCGAAATAAATAGAATTTTACAATGTGTTTTCTGCTCCTTTTCACAGCAAAACTGTAAATAAAAGCAAGACTGATCTCAAGACTGTACACTGGACATAGCACAAATGTAAATACATTGTGAGGTACAAACATGAGAGCTGAATTCAGGTTTGCACTACAAAATAATCATAAAAATTAAATAATGTGTTTATACCTATGTTACTTTCTGTTTGTGGTTTTCTGAGAGTGTCCAGTAACTGTATTTCAAATGATGAAATGAAGTAATTTGTATCAATTTATTTTGTCCTGCCAAATAATATACAAGTCCAAGGTATTATTAAATAAAGGGATTTAACAGGCACTTCTACTGTCCTTTCCTTCTGACATTTTTAAAACCTACTTAAAGTTATCTTTATGCTCCTGTGGCGGTGCAACTGAGACCCAAGGAGCGCATGTGGAGTGGTAAATCAGACATTGTGTCATACAAGTCAGCCTGCCTTCCTAAATGGTGGCTTGCATCATTGCCTCCAAGATAGAGATTTACCTGTTGTTCATGACATAGCAGAAGTGCTGGTGAGGAAAGCCGCCTTTGTTTTGTTCTCATACCTTTGTCTAAGGTATATAATAGCTATAGGTATATAAGGTATATAGGATATAAGGTATATAATAGCTATAATAGCTTTGCATGGGATTTTGGATGATGTTTGTAAGGTGTGTATGGCTTGTTGAAAATAAGTAATTTTTCTTTCAAGAACTTGACAAGGCGTACATACGTTCATTCTCAGTTCTGATGGTTGTCTTACCTTGGTCTTTATAAAGTAATGTTTGAATCAGACATGTGCAATCAGTGGCTTCAGCAAAGTGTTCAGGTACCCTGTGGTCTCTCAGTCGTCATGCCTTATGGAGATGATGACTTGCTTCTGAGATTTTGCCTGTGTGGAATCAGCTTTGTGGGTGCGTTTTCTGTGAGAGGACCCTTGGAGCATACTCTGCATCAGCACATTCCTTGGACAACGTTCGCATGTCACCTTGGCTCTGCTGCCAGCCTTGGTTTGGACTTGCTGGCTGATAGCACGCAGCAAAAACCTGAAATTCTTGGAGCCACCCACAACTGGGACAGAATTTAAGTTGACGTGCAACTCTGAACAAGGTGAAAGGCAGGCAGTGTAATATAGGGCTAAATAGAACTTGGAGAGATTAATCAAATATATGAAGTGAAAACATAGTAGTTCTGTTTGTTAAATACCTACTCAAGAAGGCAAACCAGTAGCACTTCAGTACTTTGCATACACAGACATGTGGTATGTTCAGTGTACAGCTTGGAGATCAATCTTGCTCTTCTGCCTATAATTCTTCTTAAAACACAGCTATAAAATTGTATTGTGAGCTTCTATGTTTATTTTGCTTCAATCTGCAACTTTAGCTTGCCCAGTGTAAGTAGCAAACAGTTTTTCTAAATTTAGTTGGCAAACAACTTGTGATAGGATAGCAGACTTTTTTTGTCTTCTGTGTTAGAGTGTTTGAGTAAGGATGGCGAATATTGGCTTTGACTTCTATCAGCACAAATACATTGCTTACGATAACATATCATACAAGTATGCTGCCTATCTTCCTGTATTCTTGTCTCTAGTAAATAGAGGTTTTTCAAGGAAGGTCTCAGAATTTGCCCTTTTGCTAATAGTCTGGTGGAGAGTTTACATACCAGAAAAGAATCCTGATTCTTCACTTGATAATGTATTAAAATGTTTTTTTTGAGCTTCATGTTGGTTTTTTGAAGAAAAATTGGCAGCTGTTACTTGTAATATATGTCATTAATAAATGTTGAATCAAAAATGTGACTCTTGTACAGTCACACATTTTTAAAATGCAGACAATGTGTATTGGTCTGCATCAGTTGTAACAATCTTCCACTGCTTGGAAAATGTGGGGAGAGGCTATTTGCTGCTGTACAGGACACATACATCGGGATACATACATCCTCTCTGGAGATCATGGGGCTCCTTATTATTGCTTTTAACTGTGGGATTCCTGATTAACCGAATTCCAGTATAGCACGCTCTGCATCATATTCCCTGTTATTTGTGTGTTTATGCACAATTATTTCTAAATGAAAGTTTTTAAGGTTATTCCATCATGAGGCATAAGTGAGAGACAGTAATGATAAAGAGCTTGATTCATATTATGACTAACTGCAGGTGAACATCATGTTATGCCTCATTCTCAGAGTTTCTGTGACTCAAAAATGATAATAAACTCCATTAAAATACTATTACATCAATAGAGTGAGTATTTAAAATGCATATGAAAGGATAAAGTCTAGAAATCATAAGACTATAATAGCTATCCATATAATTTTTGACTATATAAAGTATTGGTAGATCTTCTGAGTTTCATTTATGCTCTGCATGGGTGAGAACTGATACCAAGCATACACCCTGCTTTCTGCCCCGCC
>VZTL01043153.1:0-17255 GCA_013400535.1 Scopus umbretta
AAAAAAAAAAAAAGATAAAGAAAGCAAGCACCAAAGAAAAAACAATTGTCAGATGAAGCCTTTGGACCTTACTGTACTTTTCTCCCCCTTCTACCCATGCACCCACACAAGTATAAACAACAAAAATGTGAATACTTTTGATGGCTTCTCAAATGACCAGTTGTTCATAAAACAACAAGAGAGCAAGAAAAAAGCGAAGAGGTTAGATCTCAAGATCACAGACATAATGCTTTTAAAGGTCAACAAGAATGCCAAAACAGATGCTGAAAGCATCATTTTCAACACTGGAGAAATGCTCATTTGTACTCTGCTGTTTCACATCTCCGTTGCATATTTGATCTCAGCCTGAATTCAAGTCTTGGCTCAAAAGGCATCCCCATTCACTGCTGTTTTATCCAAATTAGGATGGTGAGGAATCTGTCCCAGACAGTAGGCAGGAACTTACTAAAACTTGCAACTGCAAACAACCAGTGCTTCATACCCAAGACTAGTATCTATCAATTTTCTTTAAGATGAATGTGCCAATTATATTCATTCACAGTTAAGAGCAGTGTGTGTGAAGGCACAGATTTCAGGTGCAAGGCTGAAGAGAAACCAGCACATCGCATCAAAATGGCTAGTGTAAAGCTATAGCAAAGTGGGTGAGGAAATCCTTTTAGCTCAGAGTAGTGCCTTACTCTGCCACACAGGTACCCACCCATGGGATTATACTGAGTCCATAAGGAAAGATAATCTGCTTGATAAAGATTGACCACTTATGGCTACCATCTCTGATGAGAGAGCCAGATACATGTAAACATTCACTGTTTTATTCTGTTGCCTTTTAATGCAAACACCTGATTTTACCCTGCAGTGAGGGAAGAGCTTCACACAGCAAGGGCATAAGGCTGAATTAAAACATGCTAAGTACTAATAGCATCTGAGCTACTGTTTTCCTGAAGTACACCAATTTAGCATCAAATGGCAGAGAAATTTCAGTTTGGACAAGACTGACCCTGGGTCTATCTCAAGATAGGTTTTCTTCCTCACTTACCAGTATATGTCTCCCAGCACTAACATGCACTGGCTGGTCCTATAGATCTCAGTCAATATGAAGCCACCTATAGCATTTCTTTCTTCTCTTCTTTTTTTTTTAAGTAGAGATTGTTTATGTATGCTAACACTGCAGCATTAAATTTGCACAGATGGTGGTAGCAATTTATTTACCTACTCTTATCTGCTCATTTTTTCCCTTGAAGTATGTGTCACTTGACAGTTCCCTTACAAATCAGATGAGCATGATTCTGCTTAATAATTACATCACTGGACCGTTAGCATAAATTAATGAAGTTATGGAGGGCTTTTCTAACATCTTAAATAATGTTCACTTTGTGTATGAAATGATGGGAAGGTCATGTGAAGATGAAAGCAATCACGTCACTGAACTTCAGAATAACACTATACAGAGTGCACTGGCTTGCATGTAGTAGGCAACTACAGCTCAGGCATTTCCTAATTTTGCGATCATTTAGAAGCATAATTATCTTTAATGTACATGTACTTGTAATTATACCATGTGTAAAACAGATTTTAAATCTCTTAATTAGTAATGACTGTGGAATGTAGGGTTTTCAATTGCCAAGGAAAAAGGTTATGAAAGCAACAAGGAGAATCCAAATGCTGGAAAGCATCACCAGGTCTGCATGCTTCTTCAGCATTGGCAGAACCTTTTGTACTGTTGGCCAAGTGATTAAGCTATGAAAGGTTATTGTTCATAGCATCAGAGTATTTATTCAAAATGCATAGAAGCTGTCACATAACCAGACTCTCTTTTACTATAATGGCAGCTCCAGTTAGCTTTTTCTCATTAATGATAATATTTGCCTTGTTAAGAGCAAACTACTACAGAACTGAAGATTCCATGTAGGTAAAAACCTGGCATCCACGTAAGTCTTCAGATCATACACACCATTGTTTTTTTTCTATTCCTCTTTCCCATCATTTACAGAATCGCAAAACAGTTGAGGATGGAAGGGACCTCTGGAGGTCATCTGGTCCAATGCCCTGCTCAAGCAGGGTGAACCAGAGCCAGTTGCCCAGTACCATGTCCAGATAGCTTTGGAACGTTTCCAGGGATGGAGACTTCACAACCTCTCTGTTCCAGTGTTCGATCACCCTCACAGTAAAAAAGTGTTTCCTTTAATTAACAAGATTACTTTTGTTTTTTAAAGTAACAGTTTTTGTTTCTGCATAAGTTCATACACAATGATATGACTATTGACTGGAATTAATATTTGGTGTGCTTACTAGCATTCAGAAAGGAAAAAAGAGAGGAAAAAAGAGATGAGAGGATGAAAGAGATGAGAGAACAAAAGAGGTGAGGGAGACTGAGGGAGACTGGTGGGGGGAGGAAAAAAAGGAGAAAAAAAATTAAGGGGAGGCAGAACAGGGAAGCGGAGAGAGAGGAGACAAAAGAGACACAATGACAAAGATTTAAAATCAATAAAAAGAGGGGAAGAAAAGGAGGAAAGAGGAGAAAGGGGAGGGGGAGAGAAAAGAGGGAAAAGGAAAAAAGAAGGAGGGAAAAAAGAGAATGGAAAAAAAGGAAAACAAAGGAGGAAAACAGAGGAGGAAAACCAAAAGGAGAAAAGAGAGGAAAAAATGGAGCAAGGGAAGCAAGGGAAGTGAGAAAAACCTATCGGAAACACTCACTGAAGTAATTACAGACCCAGAAGAAAAAAGAGAATTTCCTACTAGCTGAGCTTATTTCAAATATCTGAAAGGTGGGGAAGATGGGAAAGACCATGAAAGGCAAGTCTGAGTAACTCAAACAACAAGCATATCCCCATAGATTTGTTTCTCATTGTAACAACATGTAACTGCAAGAGGGTTATTCCCAGCCTAGGCTCATGATAGGATGCTCGGTTGTGATACTCTCTGCTTCCCCCTGATTTGCCAGACCTGACACATTTGGCTGATTCCCCACTGAGCTGCAATTTAACCTAGCATCCCAAGGCAACCCTGCACTGAGTGAGAAGGTATTGTTGGCAGTGTTCTGTTTCTAGTTAATTTAGTGTTGAAAGACAGGAAAAATAGAAGCAAGGTACTGTATAAAAGGAGAAAGGTGGAGAGACAAAAAATTGTCAAGACAGCTTGCTTCAAGTATGTGACAAAGACAGACGAAAGACAGTCATCACATATGACAGTAATCATTGGAAAAATCATTATTTTTCTATAAAAGGTAAACATTAATAACCAGTGGAATAAGTTGTTTACCAAAGAGAAATAATAATAGAGAGTTCATAAAGTATGTTAAATACCTACATAAGTGTTCTGGAAACAAGGAGATGGGGTGAATTTCAGAAGACAAGTTTCATGTCTGGTGTATATATGTACTGATTTTAGTACATAGTGGAACACTATACAATCTTTCAGTCTGGCTATACCCTTATGACTCATAAGATGGAGGTTTTGATAGGCATTTTCTTTCACACCTATGTCCATTTCACTCATTAACTGCACTTAATTCGTCATAAATAAGAGGTTTTAAAGATAGGTCTTCTGGCTTTCTAAAAAGTGAATAATTTTGAGTATTGCATTATCTTTTTTATTTTTGAACTTACAATCAAACAGTTAAAAGGAAACATCTTTTAGAAGAATTCTGAAAAACAACAAATTTTACTGTCAAACTTACAATTCATAACAAGGAAAATTAAAAAACAAAATGGATTAGCACTCAAAATTACTTAGCTCTTATTAAGTGATCCTATAATTAACTGAAACAAGGTTCGTACAAAATAAAATAAGTTTGTATATTTGGACTTCTATACTTTAGATACTTTTATATAAGACTTTAGTGACAGAAACGGTTATTAGCACTGTATAAGCAACTGTCAACTTGACAGAAAATCTGCTGGCTAAAGTTTCATTGCTGCATTGGATGCTTTCATGAACTTCTGAAACCCTTTCAAAGTGACCCAAATATCTGATGTTCCAGTCTGCATTATGTAACATAGGTATATGTTATGCTTATACACTAAATCTCAATAAATGGATTATTTGCTGGAATGAATATTAGTATAAGAATGGCTGTTTGGATTTTTAAAATTACTATTTTTACACATTTATTCTGAAATGCCATGTGAGGCATAGAAATGCTTTTTTATTTTTTTTCTTCCGTTGGTTTAAATAAATAACTTTAAAGAAACAAAAACCAGTGTGTAATTAAGCAACAAGTTGTAAATCAACTAGCTACTTAAACATTTTTAATGTTTAAACATTTTTAACATATTTAATACAGACTAAAAGAAAAGAAGCCTTGACAATATCCTCATACTGTTTGAAACAAATCAATCAATTTGGGCAAATTAATTCCTTGGGTTACTGCAGAAAGATTTTTCTGAAGTTTGGTCTAGGCTCAAAGAAGACAGCAGGTCTGTTAAGGAAGACAGAAGAAATTAGTACTAGCACAAATTATTTCAGACATGTCTGAAGGCAGAGAGAAAGATTAAGCAGGGCCATGACAAATGCAATTAAACTTTCAGGTACAATACATGCCTTATTGAAAAGGCTGCCACAAATTTCAATGAGGATAAAAAGATACTTCCCTTTACCTCTAATCCAGTTGAACTCACACACATGTCACAAGAAGGAGACAGGGGAAAAAAAAAAAACAAAAACAAACAAACAAACAACAAATCAAACCACCAAAACAGAAAAAAAAGAGTAAAAGGGATGAAGGATCGTTTCCTAAACTTTCTTGGGCTCCTGTTCTAGTAATTTTCTACTCTTGAAAAATTATCAGACCTGATCTCTATGATTTTCACCCTTCCAGTCTTTGGTTCTGACTTCTTTTCTCTCCTCATTATTTATTAATTTCTTGTCACTTCGTGGGACACTTACCCATATCCCATGTTAGCTAGTATCAGATATGTGTTGCCTCACAAAAATTGACAACTCCCTGGAGCTCTTCAGTGAGGTCACCCTCTTGAAGTCACACTTTTCCTCTATGCTTGATAATGAAAACCTAATGTTGATAACAATAAGATCTAAACCTTTACACAAACACAACTAAAATGCTCTCAAAGAACAATTCACTGCGTGTGCAAAATTTAACCATTGTGTGTCAGGTTTCTCAGTGCTTCCCAGCTAGTAGAAGCAATGGTGGATACATGCCAAATTTCACCTTAGCTTTGATTCATAAAAATGAATAAACGTCACCTCATGTACACAGTGGAAGACAGACTTTTAATGTCCTTTAGAATTTTATATAAGCCACTTAAATTGTTTTATCTTGTCACACTGTGGCAGGTTGATGATGGCTGGATGCCAGGTGCTCACCAAGCTGCTTTATCATTCCTCTGCTCAGCTGGACAGGGGAGAGAAAGTATAATGGAAGGCTCATGGGTCAAGATAAGAACAGGGAGAGATCACTCAGCAATTAGCATCACGAGCAAAACAGACTCAGCTTGAGGAAATACGTTTAATTTATTATCAAAGAAATCAGAGTGGGATAATGAGAAATAAGACTAAATTTTAAAAAGACACCTTCCCCCCACCCTACCCTTCTTCCCAGGTTCGGCTTCACTCCCCATTTCTCTCCCTCATCCTCACCAGCAGTACAGGAGGATGGGGAACAGGGGCTGTGTCAGCCCATCACACCTCGTCTCTGCCGCTCCTTCCTCCTCAGGGGAGAACTCCTCACACTCTGCCCCTGCTCCAGCGTGGAGTCCCACAGGAGACAATCCTCCATTAACTTTCTCCAACGTGAGTCCTTCCCATGGGCTGTAGTTCTTCATGAACTGCTCCAGCGTGGGTCCCTCACTGGTCCACAGGTCCTGCTAGGAGCCTGCTCCAGCGTGGACTTCCCATGGGGTCACAGGGTCCTTCAGGCATCCACCTGCTCCAGCGTGGGGTCCTCCACAGCTGCGGGTGGCTGTCTGCTGCACCATGAGCCCCCGTGGGCTGCAGGGGGACAGCCTGCCTCACCAGGGTCTTCCCCAGGGGCTGCAGGGGAATCTCTGCTCCGGTGCCTGGAGCACCTCCTCACCCTCCTGCACTGCCCTTGGTCTCTGCAGGGCTGTTCCTCTCAGGTATTCTCACTCCTCTCTTCAGCTGCACTTGCACAGATATTTTTTCTGCTTCTTAAACATGTTACCCCAGAGGTGCTACCCCCATCACTGATGGGCTCGGCCTTGGCCAGTGGTGGGTCCGTCTTGGAGCCGGCTGGCATTGGCTCCATCGGACATGGGGGAAGCTTCTCGCACCTTCTCACAGAAACCACCTCTGTGGCCCTCCACCACCAAAACATTGCCACACAAATGTAATACACACTCTTTGCATTATTTTAAATCTGTGTATTGCAGAGAGTTTCAAACAGATCCTCAGGTAACTTCCTTCCTCTTTAACTATTTTCAGTGTTTGCAGAAAATATATTAATGAATGGAGTTGGAACAACCCAACCCTTCCTCTTCAATATTCTCAGAGACAAGGTTTGTCATGTAATGTTATGCATTTGAAACCAAAACACAGGATGGCAAGAGAAGCATGTTCATACACATGCTAAAGACTATGCAAAGCCAACACCTCCAAGGAATGTCATTAACGTTCATTAGCTTACCACAAATTAAATAATCCTCCTCCTCCAAAAGTAAAAGGTTAAAAAGTTGAAGAATGTACCTGCATCTTGAGCTTTACCTTCTGTTTTACTAACAGTTTGACATTAAGAGGATCATTTATGTTAAACATGACCATGAATCCAATGGGATTATAAGGAATTAAAATACAACCAAGAAAAAGAAACTGCTGGATTGTACCAAATTAGTGATTTCTTAAATCTAAGAGAAAAAGTATTTTGGGAAAAGCAACCTAGAATCCCAATAAATTCTCTGCATTAATCATAACTGCATAGTTCTTATGGCTAATTTAAGTTTATATAGGAAACTAATCTAAATGTTTCCATAGCATGACTTTCTGGGGAGAAGATTTTCCTTGAATCTGTATTGTCCAGATTTCCAACACGACTACAATATCCCTGTAGTTTATCATTCTCCTGTTTATGGTTATATAAACCAAACTGAGTATTTTTGCAACACAAATGGGTTTTAAGTGTTGTGATTCAGAAAACATTAAACAATTTCAGATGTTGGTCATCTAGTCTAAATATGGGGAAATATATTGAAGCATAACTGTTCTTTTCAATGACATTGTGATATTTTCACTGTAAAAGAAATATTATGCTAGGTGCAAAATGAAACAGTCTTTATGTAATGGAGAATCACAGTAAACATCCTGATTTTCTTGAGTTCCCGAAGTAAGTACTTTTTCTATAATCAGAAGACTTTTTGTGCCCCAGGATCATATGTAAATGGATATACTTAAAATGTTTGCATTTACTAAGAACCATCCAATGTTTAGGCAAATATTCAATCAAATATTTTAAGAAAAGACAAAAAAATAACATAAATAAAAGATACACCATCCTCCACACTGGAAAAGATAAACAAATGTAAATGTATTAATGCCAAAAAAAAAAATTTTGAGAAAATTCTAGATTTTGGAAGAAAAGTTGTTAATGAAACATGACTGCTACAGTAAAAGTGAAATGAAAAAATCATCCTGTGTATGCAATAGATCAACTCACAACCACAAAATATACATTTGTTTATATATAATTTAAATTTCATTTAAACTGTATAATTCATCTCTGTAAATTATATGTTTCAAATAACTTAACACCAGAGTATAAACTTCCAGAACACATCCTCACAAATAGCAGCATGTGCTCAGTCAAAAGACCAAGAACAATCTATTGCTATTAGATTCAATGTAATTAAGCTTAGCGCAGCTGCTCAAGAATATGCATGCTATAAAATAAGGAAGTAGGAAACAAGCAGTGTGACACTTTGGTACAAAACCACCAAATGTATGCTGTAAAAGCATGGTTCAGTAGAACTTTGGTGGTATTTTCAACTCTTCAAGCTTCTTTGCAAAATAATTTGGGTCTCCACTGTAAGAAAGATGTAGATAAATTGGTGTACATTCAGCAAAGGGCCACCAAAGTGCTTGGGGAATGGAGCACTTGCCCTGTTAGGAGAGGCTGAAGGAGGTAGTCTTTTTGAAATGGAGGAAAAAAAAGTTCTGGGGGGACCTAACATCAGCCTAGTAATACCTATATTGCTGAGAAAAACAGAGGCTTTTTACTGTAATGATTTCTGACTGAAAATACATAAAAGAAAAAAAAAATCCCTATGAGGATAATTGAGTTTGACAAGACAGGTTGTTTCAAGACTGAGTTAGTCAAAGCCCACAGCAATTAGGCATGAATTTAGTGTTGAACACGCTTTGAGCAGGATTTTGGACTAAACAATTTCCTGAGGTTCCTTCCATCCTGCATAATTCCATGATTTATAATACTGAGAAAAGTTGGGAGGAGGATGAAGAAGACTTAAAGTTATTAAGAACTGATTTCTTTAAAATGTGAAGCATAAAACATTTCAACGTAAGAGATGACATCTGTCTACATTTTGCCTGGATGATTTGTGCCTGTGCTCTGAGACAGACAACATCCATATAATAGAAAAAGAAAATGTGAATCAGCTGGGAAAAGAGGAGCAAGAACACCTGTTGGAAATAAAAAGGGACTGAACTATAATGAGTCAGGAGATGAGATGCACAATTCAGGGTATGTGGCACAACAGAGAAGGGGATCCTATATGGTAGGAGGTGGGGGTGGGAAGCAGAGCATCAATAGGAGGGCAAGAGGCTGTAGGAGCTCAAAGGGCAAATAAGACTTGAAGGAAAAGAGAAGGAAATGTCAAAGAGAAGGTCATAGCTATATATGTTTATCAATATTTGGGTATATTGACATTTTCCCTCTTTAACCTTAGAATTTTGCCTTTCCTGGAGGTGTGTCTGAATTTGTCCATGCAGCGTGAGCTCAAAAAGCACTTTATTCCATTTCTGATTTTGTGCTTCGCTGTGTATCCCCCTTCTCCTTCTTTCTCCTGCTATCCTGCTAATAGTCTATATCTTGTGGAGTGAATGACGGTAAGCAGGGTCATTTTGGTAGATATGATACTTGACATTATCACAATAAGTCAAACGAAGGTGAAAAACACTGTGATGTTTTAAAAAATAATTTAAAAAATGCAGCATTTGCAATAAATAACAAATCTTGGAGGCATTGATTCATGTTATTCAAATTCTGTAGTGTCCCCTCCTGGTACTGATGCCAGGCTTCATACTCGTGATTTATGGAGTAGTTACAGAAATTATATCAAAACTTCAGAGCCAGAGATTAAGCACTGAGACAGTTTTGTCAAAAACACTGACTATGAAATATTGAAAAGCATGTGTAATTGAGCTGAATAAGGAAAGACACTCTACTTTTATCTAGTGACTGATGATGATGATATTAATTAGAACTCATTTTGCAAGTTTTAAACCATGGTCACAAAAGAAAAGTTAAGATAAAGATTAGAAGAGCTTTACAGAAGTATCACGAAAATTCAATCTTAAATCCGTTGTTTCTAAATGGCTAGTAAAAAACAGCTTCATTGGAAAGAATTGAACTTATATCCTCCCTACCAATTAGTCCTGGAATCTGTGCACCTATAACGTTCATCTTTTTAGATAAACTCACTAGATTGAGAACACAGTTTAGTTTAGCTGGAATACAAAATCCAATAATTATTTTTATTTTTTAACTGGATCTAAGCTATTAAGAACTCTTCTCTGGGGTCTTAAAACTCTGTTTCCTTGGAGACATAAATCATAGAAATGTTGCATAATCTAGAAGGAGCGAGAGATTTTATAATAGAAGCATGTCTCTGTTCAAGTTAAGTCACAAAATATTAGCTGAACTAAACTACAAACATTTTTTTTTTTAACTGAGGCATGGATTATGGTCTGAATTAGCTCTCAGACTGCCTTTACAATACTGAGGTCACTCCTTCACTCATTAGCAAACCCTAAATAAATTACTCTTTCTCTGAACTAAGTGTTTAAACATTTGTGTAGTTGAACTTTAGTGCAATTAGCTCAACATAGAATCCTGCACTTCTGTTTGTGTGTTGTACAATTATTTTTTCTGATAGTTTTGAGTTGTGTTTTAGAAATCCAAGACCTTTGTACACAGCATTATATACAGTATGCTGTGCAATTAAACCGCATGTGGCATCAAAGGAATATTATTTATTTTCCTTCAGCTAACAGCAAGTCAAAAAAATCTTAAAGAGCAAACTTGTGGAGCTTCTTTTAGTAGCTTAAGAAATTAAAGTAAATTACAAAGAAATATCAGTAAACATTGGGTATTACTACATGTTGTCACTTCCAAATTCAAGGTTGTATAGTTTTGCTTAGAACTGATTGTTTCAATTAAGCAGTGTTCCCATTCTCACATAATTATCTCCATATAAGTTGTCATTTTACTTTCAAATAGCAGACTGGAGAATACCAAGCTCCTAACTAGAAAGAACAATTGTGGTTGTAAGTAAATAAAGATATCAAGAACTGAAAACATTCTTATGCCACCTGCCAAAAATACTATAAGTCTACTTGGGATTTTTAGCAGTCATTCTATTGCAATCACTGATGAAGTATGCTATCAGATATAATATACTTACATACTGTGGGCAAATTCTGAGGATCTCTGATGCTGACATCTGTAAAATAGATAATTGAAGAAAGATTATACATTGTAATTACACCAATTCCCTATGTTAATAACATATTAAAGGACTCACTTGCATTTTCCAATTAATGTAATTTCCACTAAAACCAAATTAACCACTTTTATAATGGTCTTCACTGATATTTAGAATTTATTTGTCAGTCAACCAAATGAACACAATACATCACTCTCTTTCTCCCATATCAGAAGTTGCAGGCCACACAAGATGTTTTCTAAATCTTTTTTTTTTCTATTGCCATATGGCCAGGAATCCCTCCAAAGTTATTTTGCAAACTATTAGCCTCTCCTTGCAGAAAAACAAACAAACAAACAAAAACCCAAAACAAACAAACAAACAAACAACCCAAAAAAGCAGGAGAAAAGGGCTATACAGTGAAGCACAAAATCAGAAATGGAAAACATACTTTTTGTGCTCAACACTCACATTGCAAGGACAAATTCAGATGCACATCCAGAAAAGGCAAAATTCTAAGGTTAAAGAGGGAAAATGTCAATATTATACCCAAATATTGATACACACATACTGATTCACAGATACCCTGTTTCCCAGAACCTGCAAGACATTGGTTTGGAGTCAGGCTTCAGAGACATCTATTGTCCCTGGGTGAAAGCAGCAGGGGTCCTTATGCTGCAACCCATTAGGCTTGACAGTATTTTATAAGTCTAATAATAAAACAATTTTTAAAAAATCTAGTTTTGTCATGAAAACTTGACAATCGCTATTTAGGATCATGTGTTTTCTTGCTAAATAACCAAATTTCCAGGGAATGTCAGGTGAAGCAAGGACATTGAATAAAATGTGACTTATTTACCACCATTACCAGTAATTATCAGGTTTTAATAACCTGCATAAGTGTTTTAAACCTTAATAACAAAATACAATATTAACACCTAGAATTATAGTACCTCATTTATTTCATGTATTTAAAAATGCATTACTAAGTCAACTTGGCCTAAAAATATCCAGGTATGCTAAGTATATTTATCACATAGTTTATAAATAAGGAAATGTAAGCAAACTATGAAGTTGCCTGAGACAGCAGACAGAAGTTTTGGTAAAGCTAGGATCAAAGACCCTCCTGTGATTTAACCTGCACCTTGTTTGCTTCAGCTAATCCAGCCAGTTGGCTAGAGTTAATCACCACTACAGAGCAATGACTTCGTGTGCTTGAGAGAAAGAATTAAAAGATCCATGGCAATTTGTCCTTCTCCACAGCTATTAACAGACTCTACTCCTTACCAAAAGGTCATGTCAGGACTAAAAATATGAAATAGCATAGTGCCTATGAAGTGTTTCCTTACAAAATTATTGAGACGACATCCAGCAGGAAACAAGCAATCATTTGGCCATTACCATGTCAAATCGCTTATAGAACAGAAGCAAATTACTTCAAGCAAATGACTACACCAGGGAGGAGGCTCAAGCCTTTTTAGTTCTCCTAGTAAATCTGCACCTGACATTGAAGACAGCTGGCAGGGTTTCACTACACACCTTTTAAGCCTCTCAGGACGAAAGGATAACATTGTTGGCAAGAGCTCCTGAAAAAAAAACATGTTGAGTGGGATGATCAAGCAGCTTTAAAGCCAAAATGCAATTTCCTCACTGATACTCCATATTAGAATGGCATCTTGACTGCACCCTGAGTCCTTTTTTGAGCCAGCACATATCTCCTTAGGGAGAAAGGGTGCATCAAACAGTACTAATAATCATGTTTTTAGTGTCTCAGGGACCATTTCATGGGTAAGGAGATCTTAGTTCAATAAGACCCTGGTTCCAGCAAAGCTTATAAGCTTGTGCTTAACTTCAATCACAAGAACATTTACATTAAAATCTTGGAATAACTTGCACTAGAAATTGAACATATGCTTAAGAGATTCAGTCAGTTGCATCTCAACAAAAATAAAAATTGGTGTTAATGTTATATTAGTCTAAATAAAACCAGTTACCAAGGTTGAGGAGTTAAATAGGGAATGCAACGAGAAACTGATATACTGGATGGAGTGAGAAAACACTTAGAAACTTTCCATTTTCTTTGCTGAAATTTCTTGCTTAGCAAATGAAAGCATCTGTTTAGCAAATGAAAGCATCAATTCTAGAAGCCCTTGCACAGACTGAATGTGGGATCGTATGCACATTTACATGTGTGTAACACCAGATGTGCATGCAAATCAGGAATGTAGGCTTCTCTAATTTTGATTTGCATGAAGGTATATTCTGGTTTGGATTCTGTGTAAGGAGCTCAGGTTCATACAAAACAGTAAAGACTAACTTGTACTGATTTTACTTCGGAAAACTAAGTTTAAATGTCTTACTAAAAACAGACTGACTTTCCTTTAACATCGTAAATTGGAGAAGGACATTCACAGTCACATTTTCATAACTGATTAAAAATATTGTAGCAGTTGTGAATTATCTTTCATGCCAAACTTTAGAGTATTGATAGGGATATTCGGTGTGACTTTTGTACATAGATGTGCCCAGTGCATTTGTCTCCATTTATATTCAACGGGAGCCTTGTGCCCACATCTGAGCAGAGTTAGTACTTAGAACTGTAATTCTATAGTTCTACACTGATGCAGAAACAATGTGTTCTAATCTACAAAGCATATCCATTTTCAGAAGAGATAATATATATCTCCAAGGGTTTTTTCTAATTACATTAAGCCCATTTAAACCTCTGATTGCTGCAGTGAAAATGTGTATTCTTTAACGGATCAGACAGAGCAGCTTCCAGAAGCAGATGAAGGTACTTAATTCAGTTTGCAGTTACATTAACGAACACTTCAAAATAATTTAGAGACACACTCAACAGAGGCAATTCCTCTATGGTTTTATTCGATATGTCTTCACCTTTTTTTCATTATCATTATTTAGTACTTGTTCAAAGGTAAAAAAAAGCATTATTTTGCAACTTCACATTGTATTTTTCTGATACAAAATACTCATAATGTTGCATATATTTGGAACCTGATTTATTTGCAAAACTAGTGACAAATTCCAGATAAAAAGATGCATATGGTAATTCGCCTTTGCTTTACATTGTTTTAAGAAAAGGATTGCTTGCAAGTTTGATTCTTCTCATGTAGTCATTCTGCCTGACTACTTGAGGAGATCTGTTAATCTTTATCATGGTCTCCACTTACATCTTTTACAACCTTGAAAACATCTAGCAGTTATACAGACCCTGGGACACTGCTTCTCAGTGCTGAATCCTACAGTGAAGAGAACTTTATACATGTACTTTAAGGTAGCTTGGATTTATTCCTCTAGAAAAGGCAATAACCCTGTAGTTAGTGAAGATTTCACTTTCATAAATTCTTCACATCATTCCTGGCCATAAAACCTTATAAAAGGAGGAAAACATTCAGATTTATGTTCTGATTCAGCACAAAAGTTTGAGAACTGAATTAATTGTCAGGACTGCAGAAGTCGTGAGATGAGGGGAACAACCAGAAGTCTTGAAAAACTGTTGGGTAAACTTTCACCTTCTAACTTATTATCACAGATCATACATACACATGTTTGGCTTCAGGTATGTGCAGGTAAATGCAATTGTAAACAACAGCAAAGTCAATACAGGAAAGCAATCAGTTTTCCAAAGGAAAAAAAAAAAGGTTGCTTGGCTCCTTTATGGTTTTAATAGGCGTGGGATCCCAAGTCCCAACACTTGTTTAAAGGTTTAAATATTTTGCTTTTATTCTTAGTTGGTCATTTGGTTCTTAGTTTGCCAGTTTGGTTTAAGTTCTGAGTAAAATAGATCTACTTCTGGTAGTGTATTGTAAGGATTTGTTAGATCCAAATGAGCCATATGTCACTCTTCTAAGTGTCTGGGACAACTTTTTTGCCTCTGCTATGCAGCTGCTCTTGGACTGAAACATGGCACATACAAAAACAGTCAACTTTTTTCCGTTCAGAGGATTAAAAGCACTCTAAGACCCATTTTTACACAGGCAAGAAAAGCATTTAGTGAAAATCAGTTTTGATGTAACATATTAAAATTGACATTATATCTGGGGTAACCTACCGTATGTTGCTAGCAATGTATTAGAGAATAAATTTGAAATGGTGTTCTACATCAGATTATCATATTAAAGTGGAGTTGAAAGTATGGGTACAGACTTGCCATCATTCAAACAAACAACAAACTTGTTGACCTCAGACGAGCAGCTCTTACCTCAGTAGCTGGTGATGACGAACATTCATGTTTTTTGCCGTGCTCTGTTAACTTTGGTTTGAAAGCATAAGGGTTTGAGGGAGTTGGAAATCATTGTGGAAGGACATAAACACAGGGAGTGTTTAGGCTGAGGAAAGGCTGTGGGAGCTCAGTTTGTTTAGCTTCAAGAAGAAAAGGTTAAGGGAGATCTAACTGCAGTCTTTAATTGCCATAAAGGGAGGAGCATGACACAGAAGACAAAATGAGGCGCAGAGCAGCACAGCTAAAAGACGAGAGGCACACAGGATGCATGAAGTGAAATTTCAACTGGATCTACATTATTAAGGAGAAACACTTTCACAGTTAGGATGATGAAGTACTGGAACTAGTCCCAGAGAAGTAGCAGAATCCCTGTCCTGGAATTTTTTTATTTTTTTTTTTAATTTCTTGACTAGACAGGGCCCTGAGGATACCAATCTAAGTCTGAATTAAGTCCTGCTTTGAATAACAACCCCAAAGATCCTTTCTAGTCTACTCTATTTTACAATCAAATCTTGCAAACCTGGCAGATCCCCTGGACCCTACACATATGGAGCTCAGACCCTCCTGAGGCCAGGTCTTCTTATTCAAGCCCTCCTTGTCTAATTCTGTTAAACTTAAAAATGAAGGTAAGCCTGTTAAAAATTGGTCTTTGATCTAAGAGAGATCAGGATCCATTCCTTCCTGTAGGATAAGCAGCATTCAGAAACTTTCCTAAATGCATCCAATGTTTGGCATCTTCCCTTCCCCACAACATCTGAGATGAAAGGAGGGTATTAAAACATTTCACTTCTGTCCAAAAAGACCTTAGCGAAAAGACAAATATATTTATTAACAATTATACCTTAATACACTTTTGGCTAATTCTCTATTGAATTAGTTGAAATATATCTGTTGTGAGGTGTAAAGACATATCTTGCTCCAAAAGGAAGACTGAACAAAGTGCTTGTTAATTATGCACTATTAAAACTTCATTTCCCTGACACACAGCACCAGGAGCCACTATGATACTTCACAAAATGCATCACACTACAATTGATGTTTCTTTTAGGCAAAGGTGCAGGGAAAACGAGTTATAATAAATATTGTATTCTCAGTTGGAATTGCTTTCTTTTTTTTAGGTTTGAAATATGCCTACAGGAAAAAAATATTTATTATTAGCCCATGTCCCTTTAGTCTACCTATGTTTATGTGTGTGCATGTTTTTGTACACACACACATATATACATATACATGAGCAGAGTGAGAAAGTGGAAGCAACCATCACTAACCTTTGTCAGTTTCAGAATTCAGAAAAGCTTACTCTGGTGTCAGGTACAGAGCATGTCAATCCTTGAAATTTCCCTTAAAGTTCAAATTGTGAAGCCAATAAGTTACGTTACTTGCATATCAAGGTAAAATATTTTCTATTTGATAAGTTCTGTTGCCAGTCTTATATGAAATACATGCAGCTATGTGGGTGTCATATAGTAGAAAAAAAATGGTATGAGCCAAGAGCTAGTTTTTGGTTGAGATTTCTATATGAAAGAAAGATAAATAATATTAATTTTAAAACATACTCTATTCAATTCTAGTAGTGATAAATGATAAAACAACTATTAGGCAAATATTGGCTAGTATTCCCTATACAAACTCTATATGATTAGAATATCTTTGTATTGTTGTGTTTGGGCTGGATCCTACAGAGTAGAGAGAAATATTGATGCCTTAGAGCCTCAAGTTCTTGGTATGGTTGGGTTTTCAAGACGTTCACTAATACATGCTAAACTAGTGTAAAATTATGCGTGTAAGATTAACCTAATTAGTTAAATTATACATAAAAAAACAAGCTTACAAGAGGTAAATATTTTCTTAAAGTCAGGTTTGGCAAGTCAAAGCAATATAAAATAACATAATTGTCCATTTCTGAAAATTTGGACCACAGCAGTTTTTAATGTCTTGCAGAACGAGTGAATGATTATATAAGAGGGAGTATAAAATAATGAGGCTTTTTAGAGGCAGATTTATCCTATGTAGTCTATCTTGCCACAATTTCAATGTTAAAAAAAAATGATAATTTCTAATTATAGCCTTCTTTTCAACTTGTTGAAACCCTCCAGTTTGCTTTAGGCTATTTAAATATTTTTAAGGCAGTGCTGTGTGCTGAGTAATATAAACCTACTTTATGAAGTTCATATTTCCTATTATAATTTATAACAAGTTTTCTTTTTTAGAGCAGATAGATGAACAATAGCATTTATAGATTAATCTGAAGAAAAACTTCCTATATTATAATAAATAGTTCTACTTGGGTAGGAATCTCTCAATGGCATCATAATTACAGATTATTACTATAATCAAATTCTATTCAGGACTGTGTTGCTGTAATTTCTGAAAGTTATTCGAAGATT
>VZTL01043155.1:0-14132 GCA_013400535.1 Scopus umbretta
AGCACAGGGGCAGAATCTCCTCCATTGGCCTGCTGGCCACTCTTGATGCAGCCCAGGATATAATTGGCTTTCTGGGCAACAAGCGCACATTGCCAGCTCATGTCCAGCTTTTCACCTACCAGTACCCCCAAGTCCTTGTCCGCAGGGCTGCTTTTAATCCATTCATCTCCCAGTCTGTATTGATGTTGGGGGTTGTCCTTATCGAGGTGGAGGACCTTGTACTTGGCCTTGTTGAACTTCCTGAGGTTCACACAGGCCCACTCCTCAAGCCTGTTAAAGTCCCTCTGGAAGGCATTGCTGCGTTATCAACTGCACCACTCAGCTTGGTGTCATCTGCAAACTTGCTGTGGGGATACTCAATACCACTGCCTATGTTGCTGATGAAGATATTAAACAATATTTGTCTCAGTACAGACCCTTGAGGGACACCACTCTTTCCTGGTTTCCACTTGGACATTGAGCTGTTGACTGTAACTCTTTGGATGCAGCCATCTAGCCAACTCCTTAACCATCTAACAGTCCATTAAACAGTATTTAAACAGTCCATCCATTAAACCCATATCTCTCCAATTTAGTGGACAGAATGCTGTGGGAGACCATGCCAAAGGCCTTACAGAAATCCAGGTAGAGGACATCTGTAGCTCTTTGCTTGTCCACTGATGCAGTCACTCCATTGTAGAAGGCCAGTAAATTAGTGAGGCATGATTTACCCTGGTGAAGCCATGCTGGCTGTCTCTAATCACTTTGTCTTCCATATGCCTTGACATATCTTCCGGGAGGATCTGTTCCATGATCTTACTGGGCACAGAGGTGAGACTGACTGGTCAGTAGCTCCCAGGGTCCTTCTTTATATCCTTTTAAAAAATAGGCATGATGTTTCCCTTTTTCCACTCTATGGGAACTTTGCCTGACTGCCATGACTTTTGAAATATGATGGAGAGTGGCTCGGCAACACCATTCACAAATTCCTTCAGGACCCTGGGGTATATCTCATCATGTCCATGGACTTGTGTATGTTCAGGTTTCTCAGGTGGTCTCAAATCTAATCTTCTCCTACAATGTGAGGGGCTTTGTTTCCCCAGTTCTTGTCTTTCAGAGGCTTGAGGGATGTGGGACTGGTTGCACTAGTTCTAATGCAGGCAGGTGGTTGGATTAATTTTGCATCGTCAACTTCTCCTGGGTCCTGTCTGTTACGCAGACGCTCTTCATTCTTTACCCCCAGAGACCTGTATCTGTTATGCAGTGGCACTGAAGGGAAAGGGGGAAGGTTCTTCCTTCTGCCTTGAGCAGAGACAAGGGCCCAGATTCCTTCATCTCATGAGTTACTTGTGTCAGTCAGCTTGAGGCTGAAGTCACTTACCTAATTCTTTAGATGTTCTTTAGTAATTTTTCACCATTTTTTTAAAAAAGTTGATGCTCTGAGAAAGTGTTTAGCTTTTGTTGCATCAGCCCTTACAATGGAAAACTCTTGCACTAGAAAATTTCCTCAGCACTACTCAACCTAGTTTAAATAATTGATGCAGAAATGTTTTGTACAGCTGTGTTAGATTGAATTAGACCCTAACTTGCTACACATTTTTTATATTTTTGTTGTTTTTTTTTTAACTTTTTAACTATAATTGGGGATATTTCTAAGGAAAATCAGCAAGCTTATTTTAAACTGCTTGATACAGTCACTGGTTGTGAATTCATTGACTTCATTATATTTCCATCCTTTTGAAATTCAGTTCTAAACCAAAAGCACAAAGGAAAAAATAGTGTGCTTTTTAATAATTTCCTAAATTTCCTCAAGGAAAATGTTATGTGCCTCTGAAAGTGTTTGGGTTAAAGGCTTTTGGGAGATTTTAGCTGGATTTTTCACAGGGCGAAGAAAATCAAACTTTTCCACAGTAAATGAAACATTTATCTGAACACTCAAAATGGCAGCTAATATTACAATTAACATTCTATTTAATGGAATGGGTAACAAAATCCAAAGGACTTGAGGTCCAAAATCATCAACCCTTGCTCCAGGCAACTCTAAATTATATGAATATGCAAATTGCACAGTAAGCTAAATGCTTTTTTTATAATTCGGGAAATGAATAGTGTGTAGAAAGGTATGTAACATTCAGGATGCACTAAAAGGAGAAGGGACACACATGCTTGCTCTTAATTTAAGGTAGCACTGCTTTGGCTCTAAATCCCTACCAACTTTTGGAAGAAGCAGAAAAATTACATACAACTACTTTTGCTTCCCTATTTGACTGATACCAAGCTTAGGTAATGCCCAAAAAAGAAAGTGTTTGTTCAATGAATTGGGTCACCAACCCAATGCAGGAGAGAGCAGAACTTCATCCATCACGTTGCTGAAGAGTTCTTTGAGCTCATTGCTCACCTTCAGACACGAGCACCTAGGAACATTTAAATCTCTTGATCTTCATTTCTTTAGACCTCAATTACCATCCATAAAGACGTGTTAAGTCTGATCTTAAATATACATTGGAATAAATGCATAATGATTGTGAGGTCTTCAGATACTATGATAATGAGATCCATAAAAATATGAAGTCTACAGAAGTGCCTCTTTGCTATTTTCTCTCCTTACATTCACCAGAACTTCATTAATAAATATTAATGCTATTTTAATACTTAAACATGTTCCACCATGTGTTCCTTATATTTTGTACCTTGGCACCTAAGCTTCCCTTGAGAAACTATAATGAATTTCTAAAGACTTCCTCAGCACATCATCTCGGACCAAGCAAACTATCGTTATTTCCCATTTTACTGTTTCTTCCTCTGTTTTAGTAATACCCACAATATACCACCCAGAGTACAGGTAATTGATAGGTGGTTCATTCAATGAGGGCTGTGCAGTTTGCTGTATGATGTCTTATAACTGTTATATAACTGAACAGGAAAAAGCTGCAAAATAGAAAAATCTTTTCTGTGCATTCACAATAAAATACACAACACATTCCTTAGAGTTTATAAATAGTAATGATTTCTAGAACTGTTCTGCCACTAAGCTGCTCTTAGGACCCTCCATTCTATAGAACGACCTGAACAATTATTTATTTTCTTATCAATTGGTTAGTTTCTAGCAATTTTAAAAATTAATTGTCTCTATTTCTTAGACATCTTTAAAAATGCACGGCCCTGTTTCCAGCCTGATGTGAGGCTGTACATAAAAAACTTTTCAAACTGTGTGGCTAGGAAATACTTTATTTGTGTCCATGTCATTACAAAGATTTGTAGCAAATGTTTATTTCTCCAGATTTAATGATGTTCAGGAATTTAGCCAAGAGTTTAAAGGAATTGTTCAATTTATAATAGTTTCTTCTGAATATAAGCTAAGAAAAACCATATCGTAACTGCCATTTGTTATGGGACATTTCTGAATCTCTTTACTCATTATAATTCCTATTAGCACAGCAAGTTTAGTATAAATCCAAAGAAGAGTTAAATATTAAATGTATTAGAAATAGTATATAGACATATATAATCTTACATTTATATTTCATAGACTATAATATAGTATACTCTGTGAACTGTGGAAGACTCCTGCATCATTTCCAGCCACCAGCTGGAAGTGAACAACTTCCTGCACATCTCCAGCTACATCTATACAGGTAGATAACACAGGAACAACTTGGGCTACATCCCTGTAGTTAGATGTTTTAACTTTTCAATTTCAAGCACCAGAACAGGACTCTTTGGAGTCCTCTAAACTCTCTGTTTACTTTTTAAAAGTATCAGTGATTGTGTTTAAATTAATTTGACCCAGATTACTTTATTAATGTAGACACACCAGAAAAATACTTTTAATGTCCTCATAGCCATGCAGTGAAATTTAAAAATTCAGGAAGCTGAAAAATAGTTGAAGTTATGAATCAGATTTCATAATTTACTCGGAACCAATCCACAAACAAACACACTCCATCTCTGAATTGTTTTAACTCCATTTGGTTGGCTTAGAAAGTACACGGAAACTTGAATCTAGAAGAGAGTGAACTAGCCAGGAAACATATCTATCATGCAGCACAGGTGCCAATGCTACCTGAAGTGCACTTAGCAAAGGACAGATGCCTTCTTCCATAACTCACTGACAGATACTTCACAGAGCCTCTTGTCTTCAGTACTGAAGGACTCAAGCCAGGTCTCTTAATGTAACGTATAAGGAAGTGAAAACTCACTGGACTTGAGGAAGATATATCCAAACATCTTGGTAGTGCACAAAAGAAGATAAAAGCCTTGGCATCAGATCCAAGATGAGGAGGCATGGTCACAGGAAATATGGTCATAAATTGCTGAATTAATACAAAGTGCAAGAAGCACAATGGCACAGACAATTAGCAGCTGTTAACAGACAATTCATCTGAACACAGAGAAAACCATTCCCCTGCTGATTGTTGATCATTGCATATCGGTTTTGATCTCAGGAGCCAGCTGTGAATCACAGCAAAATGATGCTGATCAGACATGGGTTCTGCAATGAATTCGTTTCAGGGAGTGGACCCCAAAGAGATCAACATGCTTTGCAAAGGATTGTTGTCTCCCTCACTCCTGGTTATCTGTATTATCTGGCATACAGCAGAGCAGATGAAAAAAATCCATTTAGCTGAACAGATAATAAGATTCATTAACACAGCTTTTATTAGACTTACTAAACTACCTAAGCATACTAATAGAATTAGGTGTTTCAATAAAATATGCTGAAGCAAAAATATCTCTAATTAGAAATGTCTGCTTTTAAATTCCCAGATAAAATAAAAACATAGCAGTGTCTGGAAGATGGGGACTGAGATTTTCCTCCTTGTGGTAAAAACATCAGAACAGTAAAACTTTTTGCAAAAAAAATCCCGGTGCCATGATCAGTGGTACCTTGATGAAGTTACAGAACCAGACAAACATCCAATACCACATGTGATATGGAGAAATATGTATGATACTACATATGATACAGGCACATAAGATACATCATTCATGTCATCTAGAGATTTCTTCTCTAGATGAGGGGAGGAATGTATTATATGTATACACAGTTACATAATGCAGTGCCTTAAGAGTGGCATAGGGTTTGACATAGTCACTCCAGTCTGGTTAGCTTGTGCTATATTATACAGTTCCCCTTTGCTGCAAATGATCTGAAGGAGATCGATACAAACAGGAAACACAACACTCAGCTGAGGCAGGACAAGTCATTCTCAAAATGTTTCAAGTGCAGCTGAAAACAGAGGTTGTTTGGTATCTCGTGTGAAAACACGGTTCACAGAAGATTTCCAAATGAAAGCAGTCTGACTTCTAAAGAATCTGAAAGACTGAGGATACTTTTCCTTTTATTGCTACTTACACAAAATGTCATTTAAAGGAGGCCCAAACAGTGAAATCAATGATGATAAAGAATAAACAAGTGAAGAGCTTGAACGATATACACATAACCCTGGAGCAGAGCTGGATGCACCCAGGGAATTCTGTGACTAACTGAGCCTGCTCAAAGACAGCATTATACATATCTATTTGCCTAGATACACCAGTGATAAATGCTTGAATAAACAGAGAAAAACAGAGGCTGGGATTCTAGTAGTACCTAATTTGCACACTGGAACTAAACCAGCATGGCCTGTTGCAATGGTGCACATCAGAGAATGAAAAAAATAGCGATTTCCTACCTTGCTAAAGGGCTGGAAGAAAAATCAGGAAGCATGTGGTCCAAAAACATAAAATCCCCTGAAGTTTGTGACTGTCCTCAGGACTGGTAGCAAAATACTAGGATTTAGCTTCCAGGGCAGATTTGTCATGAGGGAAGGTAACCAATTGTCCATAGCACCTCTGATGTTACAAATTCACATGTAGTATGGTGCATAACTTCTGTCAGGGCACTCACCGTGCAACTTTCCTCTCCTCATTACAAAGGCATCTTTCCCAGGCATCCCAGAATGGTGAAATGACATCCCTTCTTAGGTGTCACTCTGAGAACTGTAATTAGTTCCTTTTCCAGGACACCAACTGGGCATAAGGAAACAGTGATTTCTTTAGGTCTGAATATAGCTAGACAGAATCATTTTCTGTATGTAGATTCCATTTTGTTCACATGATTGTTCTGGGCAAAACAGTCTCAACTCAGGAAGCTTTCACTTAACTGAGTTATTTTAGCAAAAATAATCACTCATTTGGGTATTGAGANACTTAAGCCAAATTCTTATCCTTTCTCTTGAAACTCTCAACTTCCCTTGTTTTTGCTGTGGGTTACCCTCAGTACATCCCAATCCCTTTTGTGAGACAAAAAGCAGTGCAGGAGGCCAGGGTCATATGTATAACAGTTTCCATCTGCTGATCCCTGGCTCTCCTCCACTTCTTGTGCCATCACAGTTTCCATCTGCCACTTCTGCTTCTCAGTGTCCCTGCCCCAGCTTGGGTCACCCATAGCCACCGTCCCACAAGAGTGTAACCTGCTCCAGTGTGGGTCACCCATGGCTGCAGTCCCTCAGGGACGTCCCTGCCCCAGGGTGGGTTGCCAACAACCACAGTCCCTCAGGGGTATTCCTGCCCCAACATGGCTCTTCCATGGCTGCATTCCCATGGGATATCCCTGCCCCAGTGTGGGGCCACTCACAGCCACAGTCCCCTCAGAGGCAAACCCCCTTTGGTGTGGAGCCCCACATTCCCAGACTGTCTACTGCCTGCCCTTGGCAGCATCCTCTGACTGTCACCAGTGGCTCCTGCCTGCATTAGGGAGTTGCAGACTTCTCTGGCTGATATTCTGTCTCCCCATGCCTGGAATCTATTTTTACTAGCACTGGGCATGGATACTTCCATGACAGGAACATTTAAACATAGTCAGTTGGATGTTAATGATGCCATAATCTGCAATTTAACCCCTGCTCTCCACCCCCACCCCCCAAAAAAAAAGAGTGGCTGAGCACAAACAGGGTGGGAACTGAAGACTGAAGAACCACCTTGCAAGTTAATGGAAATCTTTTGCTTTCCAACTAACATCTGGACCAGCAAGACCATAAATAAGAAGCTAGTCATTTCATACCTAACATACAGTGTCTGGTTATTCTGTTGTTTCACATAATCTGACAATAAATCAACACATCCTGCATGACATGGCTACTCAAAAGGAACAACAAAAGGTCACCAGTCCTTCCAGTCTCATTATGGCTTTATGAAACTTAAAGACCTTGACTGTGGTGCAGATACATTGAATACTCTCAGGATGCTATATTATTTGTATTCATGCACAGCAGTGCTATCACTATACATTGGACCACCCAGTCATCATTTGAGTACTTTGATGTTAGTGCAATTCACTGGGCCCCGTTTATTTTCACTCAGTTTTTATTCATGCTGTAGACCTGTACTGACATCAAAGACAACATTGTTGATTCACATGGAAAGAGAGGAGATTCATGCCTATGGGCTCCTGCACCAGCTGATTTGCAGAAACAGACAGAAATCTTCATTAGGAAAAGTGCTAGGAAGCATCACATAAGACTGTTTGATCTGTGCCCTGTGGTCCCACGTATAAATCCAGAGCAGACTAGGGTTGGAAATAGGTAAGAAGCAGCAGTGATTTGACACAGTTAACCAGCTAACTGGAGACTGGCTGCGCAGAGGCGTGCCACTAAGCATTGAGTCCATTATCCATAGGCTCTGAAATATGGTGAAATTTCAAAGTACAACCAGAGTCTAAAACTTCTTTAAAGAGGAGGTGCATTCTTAGGATTCTCAAGGTCTTCTGGGAATTGGACTGAGTCAATAAGATTCATTTATAATTCAGGTACCTTGAGCATTAGTCCTATTTGCTCCTGCTCTACCAATTTTTGCTCAATTTTTAATAACTCATTGGACTTTGATCAATTTCAAGGTCATTTCCCTTGAATAATCCAGAGACTTTGCCACCAGCTTTCCGGATATCATTATACTCAGCCTCAGAAAAATAATTTCTTAGTTAGCACGTGAAATGCTAAGTATTTTTCAAATATTCAGCACCTTGTAGATTCAGAATGATTTGTGTCAGTCCAAACTATTCTCCCAGAGAGAGAGACATTAGAAAATCTCATGGTGCAGTTGCAATCATCCAGGTAAGGAATGTATCTTTACTAACTCCTGGTGATTCTGAGCTACTTTCACCTGTAGTGTTGATGACACTGAGTACCAGTCACAGAAAAATCTGCAGGTTAACTTAGTGTAATACTACAAGATATCAAATATCACATTTCAACTGGCACCCAGAAGCAAGCAGTTTGAACTAAGTAGCGGATGACATCCAGCAAGGAGTAGATATGACCAGGGAAGGCCAAAGAAGTATTTTTCCAGATCCTTATTCCTCCTTCTGCTGGAGAAGACCTTATAAAGTGTTAAAAGAAACTTCAAGCATAGTCATGAGAGACGTTTTCACACAGAGGTGAATCCCTTGTAAAAGTCAACATTAGAAGAAATAATAGGAATCCATAGCAGTGAGTGAAGCCAGTCTTTTGAATTGCTTGCAAGCACCACAAAGTTTGTCAGAGAAGCCTAGCACTATGGCTATGACAATAGTTGGGTGGATAATCTATTTGTGTGTGTGAGTCCAGTGAACACCCCTCATGGTCCCAACCCCATGTCAGGACTAGATCTAAGCATAAGCTGCCTCCTCCCTCTCAGAGAGTCCTGCACAGAAAGCAAGCTAGGAATGTAGGTCAGAAGAGGATTGTGGCACATGTCAGCTAGGTCTCAGACCCAGTTGTCAGAAGATCAGGACCTGTAGGTGTTCTCCATCATGTACTTTTGCCTCGGTCAGGATGTGTCCCCTCCCCCAAACCACAGACAATGTATTTTTATTGACCCAGTGGTATAGGTTACAGTAAGGACCATGTAGCATGTGAAGGAAGGACAGATCAACAATGAACTTGTATTCCTCTTTTTTTGCCTTCAATGTAGGAATTAAATAAGTAGCAAGAAAAAACTTACATGAACATGACACTCGGTTCAAGCAAGAGGTTGTTCACACTTCAGCAAGTTAGACTGACCTGACGTGAAACTGCTGATGTAGTTCTGTAAGACAGAATGAAAGAAAACTTGATGGATAAATGCTGAAAGTGTTATTCCACAGAAAAGAAAAAAAATTACACAGTATAATATCTACTTGAAACAGTTTGACCAATAATTCTACTGAATCACTTTTAAAAGGCTAAACGTAAACTCCTTTGCAACACATAATGAATATACTAACAGAGTTAAGGGGAAAGCAACTGGTGGAGTCAGCTTTCTCCAGGATGAATTATCTGGAACAAAATATTTAATACCCATGTTCACCAGCTAATCTATCCAAGGTGCTATTGAACGGACATGGCAAAGAACAAGGAGCAAATAAATGTTCTATCACTAAAAACAGTCATAAGTGGGCAAAAATGTAAATGGGCAAAACTCAATAAGTATATTGACATTGTTTTTTCTAAAATAGTTTCTACTCCACCAGTGCCATTGTAAGGGCCCTTCTGTTCTCCACATATGTACAGTGATAGATCCACAAATGATGTTTAAATATAACTAGTTGGCGTCTCCATATACACTGTAAGTCCATTTTACACATTTGAACTTTAAAGGATGAACTGCATTTTCTACACTTCCACTGAAAAACCATTATTTTTTAAAGTTTGTTTTAACTCTACCTAAAAACAATAAGCAAGAAACAAAAGCAATTCTAGGAATGAGAGTAAGATCATATACAAATTGAAAAACAAGTTAATCACCACAAAAAATTTGTCTGTAGATAACATAACTAGGAGCAGAGCAGAAACAGAAGAGACAGAAACTTGCAACAGAAAATGGAATCTTTTGAGGGTTGATATAAATAGGTGACATACTTCACAGGACCACCACCAAATGTCACAATCCCTGCTTTTTGATCTTCTGATTGTCCTTACAGAATAAATTTTTTTTTTTTTTTTCATTTTTACTGTCTTCTGCACAGCCTGCATCTATTCAGGACTAGAAATGTATTCAATGTTATATCCACCTTCTTCCCTCTATACCAACACATCCAGAATAATGTAGCAAGCTTTCCTATTTTTCAGAGGACAGAGATACAATGGACTAAGAATCCATTCTCTTTTGGGTGCTTGTCCAACACACACCTCATATCCGTGGGTACATTCTCATCAGTCTTTCTCTAGTGGGAACACTAAACTTTAGAGCTATGCACTCTCACCTCTACTTTGACTTATTCAGAGCTGTGCTTACTACAAGAACCAAGAAGATCTGATGCATTTCCTTGAGCCTAAAAGCTCAGTACTCTAGTATTTCAAAATGGAATACCTCAGTGAATTGTGCCTACTTTTGTCTCAAGGACATGCATCATACATCAAAGTTATAGATGTGTTAAATTAATGCACTACCATGATTTCCAGCATCTGCTTTGTCCATTAATTAGTTTTGCTGACAAATTAAATACCTTGGCTAAGAAACAGAGTATAAAGCCCTTTTTAAACTAAGTCTTGTTTTTCACTTCATGATGCATCACTTTACTGACCAAAATGTGCTGTACTCCAAAGCCTAAATGTTTTCTGCAGGACACAAAATTCTGGCAAAGAGAAAAAGCAAATTAATTCCATGTTCTGAATTTTTCTCACACTTAGTGGTTCATTTGCTCCTCACACTGTCCTTCTTATTAAATGTTTTGCTTTTCTTTTCTTTCCAATTAACCCCAGAAAAGTGAAATTAAGTTCAATGAACTAATGAATTGAACCTCACACAATTCCATATAATTTTTAAGCTTTCTCTTTTGAGAATATCACTTTTTATTCTTTATCTATAAATAAATATCACAATCCTCAGTGGTGTAATAACTTAGTATTAACTTAATAGTTTCATTTTGTGACTGTAATAAGAAATTGAAAAATCCAGGAAATACTTTGGTTGTTTAGCATGGAATAGAAACATCTGAATCTGGAATAAGATCAAAATTCAAATTTTGAATATCCCTTCTGAAGCACTGTGTGCATCCAAACTCAGAAGGAACCTCCTTGTTTGCCTTCACCTTTCTCTAAGTATTTAAAATTTTATTTATGCACATACTCAAAAGTCCTTCAGTCTTGCTTATGTTGGCTGCATCACTTGTCTCTTAACACCTAAACCAAGAATTAGAAACCAAAAATTATTGTACTCAGGCTTCCTGAAAGGATCCATCTAAAAGATATAGTCTACAAATTACATACTGCTAGGAACAGGCTCTTCATAAAATCCAGCAGTAGGTCTGCTTTCTTTTAAAAAAACATTCATGTGGTATGCTATCTTTCTCATTAAATAACATCTTATTTTTGCAAACAGCCGTGGAGGAAGTGAAAAATATATTTTTAAATTAATATGCTCGATTTATAGGAATACTTTGCAAATATATCTACAGATGGGTAAGGGAAAGACAGTTGTCCTATACTTATACCTATACAATACAACCATTCCAAAGCAAGCGCCTTACCTGCACAGCTAATGAATCAGACTTCTAGTGATGAAACCTTTTTGGATGGCATTCCCTCCTTACATCTTTAGCTGCTAGTATCTGCCTTCTGTTTAACAATGTAATGTCCCCTTCTCTTAATTTTATCACAATCTCCTGTACAAGTATACAAAATTTACCTTCTCATTTAGAACAATACACCTGAAATGTTACCTGTTTCAGTACAAAATCATAATGCAAGTGACATACTTTTTGATTATTTAAAAATAAAGGAGTGATTCGGTTGGGAGGTTGGGGGGTTTATGGGAGAAAAGCAACACATATTGTAGGTTACTTAAAGCACCTTAACAAGGACAAATAGCTTAAAAAGGAAACTGGTTAAATTCAAATATGTCTGTTTCCAGAGTAATCAGTCATTAGAATAAACTGCCAGGGGCTATGGTGTCATCTCCATCATCCCGTGTTTTCAGATTAAGGCTGTGGATGGTTGTATAAACATAATCAGATAAAAGTTTTTGGTCTCCATAGAGGATTAAACAAAATTAAATGCTACAGCTGGAGTTATAGAGTAGAGAAGACCAGGTGCTCTATTTCTGTCCCCATAATCCACGGAACTGTACATTTAGTATTGCCCTGTGCTGGCACTGAATGGGAGATTTGCTGTGAATTTTAATGTCAATATAGTTGAATACAATGTTTTAAGTTGAGTTAGAATGAGCGACAACCCTCAACCAAATTAATTTTTTAATTTCATTAAAGCTGCAAGTAAATTGTACAGTTCTACCTCCATCAAATCTAGTTTCCTTATGCTTCAAACATATCCAAAATATTTTTAAAATAATTTTTAAATTAAAACCAAAATTTAAAACTAATAAATGAACAACATGTACAATATCTTCTCTTGAGTTTACACTGTTGATAAATATAATAAAAATCTGGGGAGTTTTAAACCCAAACTTCATTTTATACATGTCAAAGACAAGATAAGGTCTCTACAATAGTGACTCTGATAATTTTTTCACAGAAATTGAAAATGTCTCAAGGAGGAGAAACAGAGAATCAGAACAGCATAATGTAAATGTTCTGAGAACTGAGCTGTTTAAATACCTATTGATAAAGACAGGATTGAATCTGTGTTTCTTGAACCCTGAGAAAGAACCCATATCAGTTCTTATCATGCAAAATGCTTTGTAACTAATTTTTTGAAAGTTATGATCCTAGAAATAGGCCTAGCAATTACAGATAAAAATATTCAGTGACCTCTTTACTTTAGTTTTAAACTGCCTGAAATGATAGTTTTGATAAATGCACTACCTAGTTATTTAAAAATCAGTCACTTAAGCTACTGTGCTTACCATAATAGTATTTAAGTAATTAATTCTAAAATATAACACCACTGGAATCCATAATATATTGTTATGTTATCATGTAAAAGTAGTAGGCAATACATAAAATACTTAAATAGATATATTAATTTTTAGAATCAAAAGAATAACTCTGAAATTTTATTTATGTTATAAGCTCAAGTTACATTTTATTAGTAATAAATTTTCATAGTCTATGGCTTGCCTATGGGACAGTAAAATGTGACAGGGAAACTATCTTTCTGAAAGTCACTATGGGTAATAAATATAATTATTTGTCTGAGAAAATTGGAGTATAGCTAGCTAAGAGGAAAGACAATACTGCTGAAGGAACTTTTAGAGGAAAACAAGACTGAAAGAATTGGTGATTTTTCAGTTAAACTAGAGGATCAGAATCCCAAGTGGCTTGGGTGCTGTTAATTGGAAAGACTCTGGGAAAGAGAGGATGGAAAGTTTTGTGGCCTAAAAGTCATGATCCACAGTGAAAGATAAAAGAAGCTCTTTCCATAAGAACTGTAAGAGATGGCTTGTTTAAGGTCTGTATCTGTCATTCAGGAAAGTTCTCTTTGATTGCAAATAGCTCTTTAATCTGTAAGATAAAAAGGTCCAAATGAACCCAGAGGCTGAAAGGCAGAAAAACTCAGACTACAAAGAAGATGCAGTTTTTAAACAATCAGTACAATTAACTATTAAAAATAAAAAAAAAACCAAAACTTGTCATGAGCCATAAAGGATTCTATATAATTTGAAAGCTTTTGAAAAATAGGTTATACCTCAAAACTTTCATGCAAGAAATGTATAAGATTTATTCCTTTTGCTTCCAAAAGTTACAGACATGAATCCACCTTTTTTTTTTTTTTCACTTTTGTTTTTCAGTAATACAAAATTTTCCAGTAAAAATCCCCCTTTGAAAAGACCTCCCTGATCGGTTTAATCTTTTAGGAATGCCTTTTAAATCTTCATTATTCCATCCACTTGTAAACCTAAAATGAAAATATTTTTGAAGATTATTCACAAAGAGAGATTAAGATCTTCTAGACAAAAAGGCTTTATACTGATACAAATTTAAAATGTTAACCATGATGGTGACAGGTGAATGGCCAAACTTCTATGCCGATCAGGACAACTCATATTCAAAACTATGTTTAGATGCTAAAATGAGTGTTAAGGCCTCATTTGTTTTTTACAAATATCTAGTCCTTCATGGCACAATTGAAGGACAAAAGATCTAATTTGGAATGGTTCTGGAAAGTTGTCACCCCAGAATGTGGTCTATGGATGTGTGTCTTTGGAAAACTGACCCAAAGTATCAGCAAGGGAAAATTGAGAAATCCAATTTTAAT